>JARQOD010006730.1:0-41708 GCA_033576555.1 Oophaga sylvatica | reverse complement strand
CACATGAGCGGGCCCCTCATGCTTCTGGATGGGCTCTGGCTCTCCGGCAGGTCACCCGTCGCCCTTCACTGGCCATGGGGGGGTGGGGTGTCACCTTCGGGGGCGGAGCTTGCACGTGTGCTTGCTCAGCCGCTGCTTTCAGAGATTATGCTGGTTGGGCAAACCCAAGGAAGCCTAGTCCCCCGGTGTTAGCTGCTGCTAGTGGGTGCAGGATGCCTTACCTGCTGGGGCAGTCAGATGGTGGGAGGTTCCCTCCAGTCTTCTATTCCCGCCTCTGGTGTCTCTGCGTTCTGGGGGTCGAGATTGGGCGTTGCACCAGCCTGGTGAGGCGACAGCTGGGAGGTAGATTTAAACCTGCCATTTCCTCCTTTAGTTGCTGATTATTTTAGTCCTGGTGGGTGGTTAAAATCAGTGTTGCTGTGCTTCTGAGGAAGTTAATGCTTTGGTGCCTGTTCTTATTTTATTGCTGTTCACCTTAGTTCCTGCAGTAGCACTGTGGTTTCTTGGTTCTGGTGTTTGTACTGTCTGCTGTTTGCGTGTCCAGTCACCAGCCACCATGCTGCTCATGGCCTGGGAAGGGCTCTGCTATGGTTCCCCCTTACCAGGAACAGGAGGCGGGTGGAGAGTATATCCGGCCCTCAAGGTTGTGCAGCAGTGTGACGGCTAGCGCCAAGTGTGAACAAAACACACTGCTCTTGCTGGCTAACAGTAGGTCATCAGACTGTCACCCAGCATTACAAATGGCAAAGTACTGAATGGGAGATATGTGTCACTGAGGTTCTTAGCTTCAGTGATAATAAGGAAAATGCTCCAGCACACTAAGTGCTGAGAGGGGTTAATCGGCCAGGTTAAGGGCTAAGTTTAGTGAACAGCTGATGAGTGAGTAGAGTCCAGAAGGTAAATACACAGAATTCTGGCTCATTCAGAGTTCAGTGTCTCTGGAGACGAGAGCTCCAGAGCTGTGCTCATATTAAAGAGAGCTGAACCTTTTGCTTGTTTTCTGAGCGGGCAGATCCCGGCAGCAACAGGGGCTGTGCCATTTGTTATTTTTTGCTTTCTCATTAGGCCAGAAAGGCAGTGTTTATTGTTTATTTTGCCAACTCTGCACTGGTTTATGCAGTACATTTAATAAACTAGTGGAAGATTTAAAGAGACAGCGTTCCTGTGTGCAGCTCAGTGAGCCAATCTACCACAGGTGGTGGCTAGAAGTGCGGGCGAGATCCACAGGAAGAAAGTGTGATGACTGTGAACAAACTGCATGTCCTGGGTGAAAGCAGCTATAGGAATGGAACTGCGGACAGTCAAAATGGAGAAATTGATAAATCACCTGATTCAAAGCCAGCAGCACCACCAGGAACTGTAGCAGCAGCAGCAGCAGCAAGTCCAGCAGGTGACAAATAAACTTCTGTTGCAACAGACCCAATATCAGAAACGGCAGATGGAACTCCTGGCAGGGGATGTCCGCAGCAGAGAAATCACCCCTCCCCCAAGTAAAGGTGATCGCTCATATGTCCAGAAGGCGGTAAGACGAGCCAAGCAAAAGATGACCCCAGGTGATGAGGTTGAGGGATTTTTAACTGTGTTTGAAAGGATAGTAGAGTGGTAGAAGCTGCTGTCAGAGCAGTGGGTAGAGGTTCTGGCCCCCTATCTAACTGTCGAGCACCAAAGGTCTTCGATGTCCACAGTAGAGAAATCGCCCCTTCCATAAATCCAGGTGATAGCTCGTATGTCTGAAAGGCGGTAAGACTAGCCATGCAAAATATATCCATGGGTGATGAGGTTCAGGCATTTTTAATGAAGACACCGCTTATCAAAGGGCGGTTAGGATAACACTGCGAGTGCAGGGCACATGCGCAGGATTACGGCACCATAACTGCACATGACATAGCAATGTGACATGCATGGGAGGGGGGTGGTATGATAATGAACACAGGAGCAGAGATTACTTCTAGGCACCGCATGACCCTGAGCCTGGAAGAAATCATTAAAATAAAGGATTAAAACTAAATTTCTCAACAAGTAGACTGCAGTTATGAGGCATAAAGGTAATACTAGTTTAACAATTCTATTACTTGCATACCCATAGTAATAGCTTAAATGTATCCCAGGGGGTGACAGATTCCCTTTAAGGGCTAGGTTTAATGAACAACTGAAGAGTGGGTGGGAGGCGGTTTACCATTTCTCCACCTAAGAATGAAGTCCAGAAGGTAAATACACAGCCTTCTGGCTCATTCAGGGTTCACTGTCTCTAGAGATGAGATCTCCAGAGCTGTGCTCATGTTAAAGAGAGCTGAGACTTATGTTTGTTTCCTGAGCGGGCAGATCCCTGCAGCAACACGGACTGTGCCATTTATTGTATTTTGTTTTTCCATTAGGCCATAAAGGCAGTGTTTATTGTTTATTTTGCCAACTCTGCACTGGTTTATGCAGTACATTTAATAAACCAGTGAAAGATTTAAAGAAACAGCTTTTCCTGTGTCTACCTCTGTGTGCAGCCGAGTGAGCTGATCTACCACAGTAAACAGATAGTATTGAGTGTTATTTCGTTGTTTTAAAGTATCTATTGAAAGCTATGTTTTAGTAATACTTACACCCATTGCTGCTACCACTATATTGTTTTAGGAATCACTATATTTGTGTGTGTTATCTCGCTTTTGCTGCACATTCTTTACCGCCACCTCAGGGAGGACTGAAAAGTCAAAATAGAGCCTCATAGTTAAAAAAAAATGCAAAACAAATGTCAAATAAAGGCCATAAAGAGTTATTCCTTATTGTTTAGGCTCACCTGGTGAGGTGGTTCTTCTAAGCCTCAGGTCCAGGTGGGCAAACGGACCCTGGGCATCAATGCAGCTGGAAGGTATGTGGGCACATCCAGGAATCTCAGTATTAGCAGGACGGATAAAGTGTAACCCAGCAAGGATGGAAACAAGTTGAAGCACAGTATAGATAGATGGTGAAGCACTTCAAACATAGGTCTAGAATCTCAATCCTAAGACACAGGTGTGCATCCAAATGGGCGATTAATAGGAGATGACATCAATTAGCCACACCGAGCAACCTGCAAAATCCGATGTGTAGCCCAGCTGCGCTTGGTGCCACATGTTACCCTGGAGGATGCATGAAAGGTAATTCACAATCACCCAATATTCATTCACACTTCACATTTCCCAGGTGCCACCAGAGGGAGCCCTTTAGAATACGCAGTTATATAAGGGTGTGGAGAGACGCAGCAGTAGACATTCCAGACAGAGATTCCTGTCAGACGAGCTCAGAGCTCAGATTACACTAGTCTGTGTCAGAGCGTGTTGGAGAGCAGACGAGCTAGTTACCTCAGACATTCTGAGAGGGAACTCTAGCCAGAAAGAAAGACTTATCTGAAAGCCTGAGGACTTCAACAAACACTCAGCTTATATCGTGGAGTCCAGTGTAGTGGGAAGGATTGCCACTTGGTCTGGTCAAGGTTGAGTCCACTGAGAGTCCAACAGTGAGCATTTCAGAAAGTAAGCGTGCCGACGCTTGGAGAGAGGTGAAGGAAAGAAAGCTGACATCTACTGCCGCCTGTGCTTATGTTAAAGGTGTGAGTAGGACGACAGGCAAGTGGAAAAGGGAAAAAGAGAGTGACTGAGGAGAAATAGCAACGATAGCTTACCTCCACTCTGCACTACCGGACACCGGGTCCGAGCTTGCTAGTACCTTCACGGCTAGTGGGAAAAACCGGAGACCCTGCTGGACTTCAGGTCACAGAGGGGCCCAACAGTGCTGATACGTAACCGGGGTCAGGAGAACAGGAGTCTAGCAGTGCACTGCAGATAGAGACTTAGTTCTGTCCAAAAGAAGGCTCCACCACAATGTCAGCCGGGCGTAGCTGTTTCACACGGAGTTAGGCTTTGTTTCATGCAAGTCAGAAACTCACACGTATAAAGAAGGAAGGAGGCCCTACACCTACTCAGTGGATTACTGGACGTGCATCCTCCACCCTGAGCAGCTTCCCGGGACGTGCCTAAAGTTACCACCAGTAAAAGGTACAGAAAGAGACTGTCTTGTGTGTGTCTGGATTATTGCCCTGCACCTTTACACCGCCATATACCTCGAGGGATCAGTCTCACCTGTGGGAGACTTAACACCTTGCTGCCCAATAACAACCCCTCAGAGGATTCACCCTGCAGCGCTGGTCACCCTGATCAGGAACCACAGGTGGCTTCACGAACATTCTATCATCCCCTGTAAATATCCCCCTTTAGTGAGCGCCCAGGGCAACGGACCGAGCTGCGCTACCCGTGACATCCCCCAGTGAAGTGAACGGGCTCGGTGCCGAGTACCCCAAAGCCCTGGTACGTGCGACTCATCTGACATGTAGCTCAACAGAGAGCAACGGACTGAGGTGAAGGAAGCAGAGCCCGGTATACCCGGGAGAGGTGTGTAACACTTATGTACACACAAATGACAGCCAATTTTAAAAGATTCCCTGATATGACAAATAAATTATTATACAGAAAATCAATTATTATTTTAATTAAGCTTTATGTTACATGTATTTTTTTTCTTTTTGCAATGTATATTTTTTCACATCACAATGTCTATTAAAAAAAAATATTGCAATTTTCACAGTGGCCACTGAGGCTTTCACTGAGACTTTTTTATACTGTTCTTCAGGAAACGTTTTTAATAAACAGAGACAGTTTTATAATTGCAACTAACAACTCTGTTTTAACATTGAAAGATGTAATGGTGATATGGGAAAAAGTATAAAACAGTACAATTAACATACAACCTGATTTATATAGATTTTAGTTAGCAGACTCAGTTTAAGGGCATAATAAAGCCCAAAATAAGGTGTGAAATACCTATATATGCATATATTTACATATGTATATAAGCACAAATGTGTAATTTTAGGTAACAATGAAAGTTAAGCTGCAAAATAAGTAGCTTTTAGAAACAAGTGTTAATTAATGTTTTAATTTTATCAATTAATAAAGTTTAAAGTGAATGAAGAAAAGAGAAATTTAAATCACAGCAATATTTGGGGTGACCAGGCTTATCCTTAAAAACTGCATCAATTCCTTTAGGCACACTTGCACACAGTCTGAAGAACCTCAGCAAGGAGGTTGTTCCAAACACCTTGGTCAACTAATCACAGATCTTCTGTGAATGTCTCTTCAGTTTCTTCACTGCATGTAATCCCAGACAGACTCGATGATTTTGGCATCAGGGCTCTCTAGGGACCACATCACCACTTCCAGGACTCCATGTTCTTCTTACAGTAAGGATAGTTCTTAACGACATTGGCTGTATGTTGGGGTCATTGTCCGGCTGCAGAATACAATTTGAGTCAATAAATTACCTCCCTGATGGTACTGCATGATGGCTAGGTATACATTTTTCAGTACTGAGAACATCTTTAGACCTAACCAAATCCATTTGCTGAAATGAAGCCCCAAACTTGCAAAGAACCTCCATCATGCTTCACTGTTGCCTTCAGACCCTCATTATTGAACCACTTTCTAGCCCTTTAGTGAACAAATTGCCTTCTGTTACAGCCAAATAATACAAAGCACCTGCTGCCATTTTTATACACCCTGATTACTATGTTTTCATGCATAGTTGAGTCGCTTGGCCTTGTTTCCATGTCAAAGGTGTGGATTTTTGGTCACAGTATATCAATGAAGACCATTTTTGGCCAGACTTCTCCCAAAAGGAGATACATGTAGTTTGGTACCATTGGTTGCTGCCAGTTCTGAGCTGATGACAATGCTGCACAGCTTCCATTTTCAAAGAGAAGCAATCATGAAAGAATCACCACGAAATGGACAACTGAGATAGAACATAGAGGGCCAAGGCAAGTAGCAAAAGAGAAAAGAGGTCAGGATACAAGCCAGGTTAGTAATGGAGACCTTTGAATGTACCGAACCCTATTGCTCACCCACTATAATCAGAGATGATTATATGTGATTTGCATACTTCTGATCGTGTGCTGATCACTTTTGTTTCCAAGAGAACCAGAGGAGAAAGTGGCAGACGTGACATCATAAATATGCAAATCACACAAAAGCAGTCATGTGATGAGTTTTGGGAGTATGGAACAGAGTGGAATCCTAATAGTGAGTACATTGGTATTCAGCATTTACCATTCATGCAAAAATTGTATACATATCCCTTTTACTACTTCCAATGTCTAAAAAATTCAATTCAATATCGCAACATGCTGTCACATCTCCAACGGGACCTGCTCCGGTGACGTCTGGTTTTGGGTGGCGCTGATGATAGAAGAGATATTGGAACCAGAAGCTCTGGATGGCGCATGATCTGTCCAGCCACTAAAGTTAAGGTGGCAGAGACCTGCAGTGCCATCCAATCAGGCAGTATGGGTGTTTGTGCTGTACAGCTGGAGTTATCAGCTCAATGCTCCAACCAATTGGAGACTACCACATCCTACTTAAGCTTCCAGCTTACTGCCAGATATAGCTTTGTGCTTCTCTGGTTTAGGTCTGTGGTTTCTGCTCCTGTGTTGTATTTGTGCTTTCCTGTTTTTATCTCAACTTGTTTACTGACACTCTCCTGCCTGATGATTTTGTACCTTTGCTGCCCTCTTGGTTTTGATCAGGCTACCTGACTATCCTTCCGGCAAGCTCGCATCACCGAACAGCAGCTGACTCTGTGGCCCTTGCCTATGAACCCCTGTGTAAGTCTAGATTCCTGCATAGGAGTTTTGACAACACAGCATTTAACCTTAATTATGCCAGACATATTTTGCATTGGTAGGTCAGGAGACATAGATTATTGTTCATATGAGTCCGAACACTGACTCTTGTAGAATGAATTGATGATTGTGTATTGTTGAATGGCTGCTGTTTGCCTATTATACCAGCTCCTACATTTTTTTGTTCTGCTATCCTTGGAGGACAAGATCTGCTTCATTGACCATCACTGAACCCATGGGGATGTTCGGAGAAGTCATGTTGGAACCATCCAGTCAACTGACCCCATGGAGCCATTCGGAGATGCCAGGTTGGGACCATCCAGTCATCTGGCCCCATGGAGATGTTCGAAAAACACTGGATGGAACGATCTGGTCACCTGGCCCCATGGAGATGTTCGGAGAAGCCAGGTTGGGACAATCAGGTCACCTGGTCACGTACCTCAACCGACTGTCAGCTTCCTAAGCTTGTTGTTACCTCCTCTCTGTGTGTGCTTTCCAAAAACGGGGTGCCACTGGTGTGGGTAGTCAGCCCTGGAAGCACCGAAGTCAAAGCTGCTCTAATCCCGGTGAGCCAGCAGAAGGGTGAGAAAAAAGTTATTTGCACCGTCTTGTGTACTTGCTGGGACTGTACTATATGTTAATATCTCTTCGTGGTTTAGTAAAGTATTGTCCCACTGTGTTACCCTCACCCTGTGTTGTCTCAGTAGTATTATGCCCACGGAGGAGTACAGGCATTCAGTGGGATGAGCTCTGGTCCATGCAGTCTTTCTAAAGACAGCTGGGCCACCGGACTAGAGCACAAACTGACCCTGATGTCTCCACAGGGCTTACGGGTTGAAAGTCAAGGAAACCCCAGTGCTCTGGAAAACAAAGTAGCTTGAGCCAAGCCTGTTTGTGGTAGTCATGTTAGAGCTGCCAGGCGACCACTGACAGAGTCAGCTTACAATAACAAATTAACTGGTAGTCTACAACTATTATCCCAACCACTGGTTGGCCACACAGAGAAATATTTAGAATAAACATCTAGTGACAGAGTATCAAGAAATATTTTTTCATGAACGTGTGTAAAGTGGCTTTGAATTGCCCCTCATTTTTAATCTATGATATTTAAAGGTTGACGTACTGCAGAGTGACAATATACACTAACAAACAAAAGGGTAACAATGTTTTGAACTTTTCACTTTCAGGCTCCACATCTCACCTTCCACTACTGCTTTGAATGTGAGACTACTATCAACTTATAGACAATCATCTTGACTATCTCATATACAAAATTTGACTTGCAGCTATTTAGCATATTATTAGTTATGCAAATTCTTCTGTCACTGCATTGTTACTGTTTTGCTCCTAAAATATAAATTTCAATTTTTATTTTTTTGTTAGTGTTTTATAAATTCACCTTTGGCTTTCAGCACTGCCTGAATCCTTCTGGGCATGCTCTCAATCTGATTCAAGCATGTCTTGACCAAAATCTGATCTGCACATTCCTAAAAATGGTGCATACTGACTACTCACTTGGGTATGTATACAGCTTTATCTTCAACTCTACCCACAAGTGTTCGGTTAGGTTGAGGTCTGGGCACTGCGGGGCAATCCAGACCCTTTACTTCATTGTCATTGAAGCATTTCTTCGCCAATTAAGATTTCATCCTTTTCATACCCATAGTACTTGAGTGTGCGAAGTAAATCGTTTTGTAGGATAATTACATATAGCTCAGCATTGAGACCACCATTGATCCTGGTCAAGCATCCAAAACCTATGGCTGTGAAACAACCCCATATCATCAGGTTTCCTCCACCGAACTTGACAATTCCTTTAATTTCTCAATCTATTAGCTGCTTTTTCCCTTGCAGGCCCATTTGCAACATTTAGACCCTAGTCTATCAACTTTCCTCTCATTACTCTAAATCACCCATTTCCAATCTTCTACTGTCCTCTTTTCGTACTTTTTAGCAAACTTGAGCTTCTTACGATTATATTGAAATTGAGGCATCTTCTCCTTTTTTTGGGCCGCCATTCCAGACCTGTGTATTGTGCGTCACATGGTTCTTGCATGGACGTCTGTGATCTCACTATATCAAAGCATACGAGCCACCTCAGCTGCCATGTTTGTAGACCTTGTGATGAGCCAACTTGTTGATGCCGATATTTTGCCTGTACGTCTACCTTTTGGCTTTTGAACAGTTGGACGGACTTCATTTCATATTCTTCCAGCTGTCATAGCTCTCACATGCAGTTTGGCAATTTTCTTGGCCTAGAGAATGCTGTCGATGAGCTGGATGATATTGTTTCTCTTTTCTTGGTAAATCTTCGTCATAACTGCTTTTCAATTCAAACCAGTGACCTTTCATATGGCAATCAACCTAATAACAATCTGATCTATTAGGGAATGTGAGAACAGGTTGTAATTTGTAGTATACAGGAAGAAAAAGACTTTTCCACCACCAAGAGCAAAACAGTAACAATGCAGTGACATTACAAGAATCTGCATAACTAATCATATGATAAATAGGTGCAAGCCAAATGTATGTATGAGATAGCCAAGAGAATTGTCTATAAAATTATGGTGGTGTCACTATCAAAGCAGTAGTGGATGGTGAGATATGGAGCCTGAAAATCAAAAGTTTAAAACATTGTTACCCTTTTGCTCGTCAGTGTAGATCTGCCTCTTGATGGGTGTCACAGGTGCTGTTGATATCTGTTGGATTGGCAGACATTAAAGGGAACCTGGCATGTTGAAAATGTTACCTGATCTGCAGAAAGAGCTGATCCGATTGATGAACATTTTTTATGGGAAAAGTTTCAGGATAACTTGCATTTTACTAATTGAAATCTCTGATGTTTGTATATATGAGTCCGGAGGTTGGTCCTATTCGGTGGTTGGCAGTCTTCGCTGTATGGCTGTGTGTGTATTGTAGAGATAGCACCTCAATCGCTAGTAGGACCGCCCACTTGACTTAAACAAGTTATACTGATTATTTTCCAACAAACCTACATATCATTCTGCTCTGCATCTCCTTCTCTATACCATTATGTCCACAGCTCGGAACGATTATACAGCGCGACTGGTTTAATTGGAAATGCCTTATTTTTGGAAGCTTCTGTTGAAATGCTGGAGGTCTAAAATACAGTAGGTTCAATCCATCACATTTTTTGTTCTGTAGGGAAGAGTGATCTGAGGTTTTGAAAATATGTTTAGATAAATTGAAAATGTAAATAATATAATCATTTCTGTATGGGAAATTGATTCCTTTTTTATTTTTTTGTTTCCTTTCCACTAAAGCATTTTTCTACTTTTCTGTTGGAAAAAAGCTCCCGATCATCCAACGTTCTGTTCTGGCCACCTTTGTATTTTTCATTCTGGCTATGAAAAATGGTCCCGTGTGAATTGGTCTCGTGGAGGCAGTGCTTCATGACTGATAATGGCAGAGAAATTCCTCCTTTATAAGTTTTCTGCTTTGAACTTTTGGAGTAACTGGTCATTACTTCCAGTTGGGGGAAGTGTTTGGTGGAGCTAATGTCTTTTGCTTAATTGATGTGATTAGAAGCCAACCAGAAGGAGTATGGCTGATATTTGGTCATGTTTCGCCTGTGGGACAGTTCACACTGTGCAGGTGGTTGTTCTATGTAATTTGGTTTCACCTTGCTGTAACTGCTGATAATAAACTCAATACTGGACCACTGATTGTCGGACCTCATGTTGGTGTGACATTAAAGAAGTTGTCCAGCTGTTCTCAAGGTTGCTATCGGCCTGAAATGTTCACTTGCTGAGCTGCTCCATCTTATGGTAGTGACCAAGCCTTTGTACTGCACATCCACCTCCAAGTCAAATCAATAGGATGCAGATCTGTAGTAGCATGTGGTGGCCACTACCAGAAGACGGCCAGCTCGACAAGTGAGTACCTTCAGCTATCGGGTTAGGTCATCAATGAAAGAGTAGTGGACAACCTCTTTAACTCCTTAGTGAAAGAGCCAATTTGGTACTTAATAACCAAGCCAATTCTTAAGCTCTGTAACGCTTCAATATATCCCAATGATTCTGAAATTATTTTTTTGTGACATATTGTACTTCATGTTAGTGGTAAAATTTCTTCGACATACAGTAACTTGTGTTTATTTATGAAAAAAATAGGAAATTTGGCAAAAATTTTGCAATTTTTAAACTTTTAATTTTTGTTTACCTAAATCACAGAGTGGTGTCACACAAAATAGTTAATAAATAACATTTCCCACATGTCTACTTTACATCAGCACAATTTTGGAAACAATTTTTTTTCATTTTTCCAACAAAATTTACAAAACCTTTTTTTAGAGACCACCTCACATTTGAAGTGAGTTTGTGGGGTCAATATAACAAAAAATACCCAAAAGTGACACCATTCTAAAAACTGCACCCCTCAAGGT
The DNA here is from genome assembly GCA_033576555.1 of Oophaga sylvatica. Lineage (NCBI taxonomy): Eukaryota > Metazoa > Chordata > Amphibia > Anura > Dendrobatidae > Oophaga > Oophaga sylvatica. The sequence continues at coordinate 30,603 of JARQOD010006730.1, read as the reverse complement.
GAGAAAAACCTCATTCAAGAAGTTTATTAACGCTTCAGGTGCTTCAAGAGAACTAAAGCAATGTGGAAGGAAAAAATGAACATTTTACTTCTTTCACAAAAAATTTACTTTGGAACCATTTTTTTTATTTTCACAAGGGTATCAGGAGAAAATGGACCACAAAATTTGTTGTTCAATTTATCCTGAGTATGCATAGCAGGGCTCAGAAGGGAGGGAGCATTATTTGACTTTTTGAACGCAAAATTGGCTGGAATCAATGGTGGCGCCATGTCGCGTTTGGAGACCCCCTGATGTACCTAAACAGTGGAACCCCCTAATTCTAACTCCAACCCTAACCACAACACACCCCCAACCCTAATCCCAACCCTAACCATAACCCTAATCACAAACATAACCCTAACACACCCCTTACCCTAATCGCAACCCTAGCCATAATACCAACCATAACCACAACCCTAACCCTAGCCCCAACACTAATTTTAACCCAACCCTAAGCCTAGCCCAACCCTAACTTTAGCCCAACCCTAACTTTAGCCCAATCCTAACTTTAGCCCAACCCTAACCCTAGCCCAACCCTAACCTTAACTTTAGCCCAACCCTAACCCTAACTTTAGCCCAACTCTAACCCTAACTTTAGCCCAACTCACTTTAGCCCAACCCTAAAGCCCCCGTCACACACAGCGATCTCGATAGCGAGATCACTGCTGAGTCACTAGTTTTGTGACGCAACAGCGATCTCCCCAGCGATATCACTGTGTGTGACATTCAACGACGATCAGCCCCCCCTGCTGGGTATCGCTGATCGTCGCTGAATGTCCTAGACATTTTTTTTGTCGTTGGTCTCCCGCTGGACAGCGCGCATCGCTGCGTGTGGCAGGCAGGAGACTAGCGATCAGCTGGTAACCAAGGTACACATCGGGTTTTCAGGCGCCGGGCGGTGCCTAGAAACCCGATGTGTACGTTGGATACCAGCGTGGTGCTGCAGGGGAGCTGGTAACCAAGGTACACATCGGGTTTCCAGGCACCGCGCAGCACCTGGAAACCCGATGTGTACCTTGGTTACCAGCTCCCTGCATCAGCGGGCTGGTATCCAATTTACACTGCGGGTAACTAAGCGACATTACCCGCAGTGTCGCTGTCCTGATCGCTGCCTGAGCTGCCTCTTTGGCAGCTCAGGCAGCGATCATGTAGCGACACACCAGCGATCCTGACAAGTGCATATCGTTGTCGGGATCGCTGGTGTGTCGCTATGTGTGACGGGGCCCTAACCCTAATGGAATAATGGAAAAAAAATATATATTTTTTACTTTACTATTTTTACCCAGCTAAGATGATAAACAGGGGTTTGATTTACTATATTTTTATTTTAATCACTGTGATAGGGTCTATCACAGTGATCAAAATGAACCAATAGGAAAAATTTCCTATTGTTGCCAGGTGCCGGCCAGCAGATCTCGGCGGGTGCACTGCTCATGTGTCCACCGTTTTCTCCTGGAACTAGATTCCAGCGGCCCGGGGAACTTCACAGGGGGTTGCAGGGACACCAGAGGTACCGATGGGAGATTGGGGACCCTATTTCTCTCTCCTCTGATGTGAAATCACATCAGAGGACAGAGAAATGAAATGGAAAATCTGACATTTTTTTTTGTGGTCGCCGTTATGCCGTTAATAACGGCAATCACAACACTTGGGTAGGTAAAATTCGACCTGAATTATGTTCTCTGGGGTCTAAGCTTCCCAAGGTAGCCAAGACACCGGAGAAATTCAGACTCTGGGGGCACTATACACTTATTTCTCAGCGTCATTAAAAAGCGGCGCTGAGGCATAAGTACCCTTAACTGCCGCAGTTAAAAGGCGTATCTGTGGTCGTTAACAGGTCAACTTCTTTCTTGGTCTTCCTAATTTATTTGGAGGTGTTTGGGGTTGTTTGAAGGGGTTTGGAGGGGTTCGCTCTGATGACAGTATTATTAATCCATTAATACACGGGCTGAGAGTGGCCAACTTGACATTTTATTTTTTTTGGGCGGCTTATCAAAAAATCAGGGACAGACAATATTTTTTACTGGCAAATTGGAATGTTTCTTCAGCTTCAAAAAAAATCATGAACACCTTAAAATATTTTTATGGACAGGGCAAAAAAGTGCCTTATTTTTCCGGACTCTCCTGCAGTTTCTGGATGGTTGGCAGCCCTAATCTCTACGGCTGGGGGCAGCTCCACACTAGTTTGTTTGAACTATATTACAAAGCTGCATTTCCTCCGGATCCAACACTATGGGGACGCTAACTTACCAAGGCCACCAATAATGAATTTATAACAATACATAAATGATTTAGCTTGATCGTCAGTCTCTGCGTTCCCTCTGGATATACAGTAACTAACTCCTAAGAGCTGCAGTGCTAACATTACCCAAGCTCACAAGCTTCCATCGATTCGTGCATTGCACCAACAGCTATGGAATACCATGGCAACCGATAAAAGAATCACTTCTGTCTGTTCTGTAAATATGAATTGTGTTTCTCATTAGGATAGCATTATTTATCTTGTCATCTTTTAATCTCTATGTAATCATTTTATCAATTTATTTATGGATGAATTGTTTTTATCAATTTTCTACTATTATACTCATAAAATTGACCCTTTACCCCCCACCCTCCATTTTTGGGGTGGGGGAGTTGTGTGTAAATACTGTACACATATCGTCTCTGCACATTGTGTAAAGCCTGAAGACGGAACCTGACCCGGTTCACAAACTTTAAGTGGTCTGACAGATTTATCTATCAACAGTGCCAGTAAATAGTCGTGATTTCTGATCACTGGTCAACAAAAAAATCGCTAGCAAAGGTAATATGTCTGTTTTATGGCGTTTGATGTGTTGATTCCAAAAATATGCTTAGTTTTGCTCTATAACATAAAGTTTCTGAGATAGAAGTAATTTTGTTATAATGTTATTTCTGCATTTTCAGTGTATCTGGTTTTTCCTATTTTATTCACATTTATTTGCTTGTCTTACTTAATTGTGAATTTTCTTACAGGGACAACATCAGTAAAGGTTTTAGTGAGTTTTATGGGAAGGTGTATTAACAGTACAGCCAACTAATGACTGCTTCTCGGAAAGTCACATGTTATGGGGAGGAGCTATTATGAGGCGGTAAGATTTGAGTCACTCAGAAAAGGATGGTGGCATTTGATCCAGAGAGGCAGAAAACAGGACAGGACCTGGCAAGTCAGCAGCAAAGTACAGACTGACAGAGTTTGCTGCTCAGGCATCCCCCTATGGGTGGATATGCCTGAAGCACCTGATGCCTCTTGGCAATTGGCTGGGGACACCTTAGGAAGGTGCACACTGTCTCAATAAGACTCATGAAATGCAGGTGCCGCCGCCCTAAGCACAAAGCCATGAAGTATGCAAACAGCAGGCAGGAGACATGAGGTTCACAGCATGGAGCAGGCAGAGGACAGGAGTCACAGAATGGCACGGAGGGGTAAGAAAGATGGTGTATCTGCCTGATGAGGGATGGAAAGCCATGCAGTAATGCTGGCAGGGATGTTACATGTGGCTTGATTCATACGTCCTTCGCAAAGATTAACCTGCCCAATTCCAGCCTTGCTGAAGCATCCCCAGATCATCACTGATCCTCCACCAAATTTCACAGTGGGTGCAAGACACTGTTGCTTGTATACCTCTCCAGGTCTCCGTCTAACCATTAGACAACCAGGTGTTGGGCAAAGCTGAAAATTAGACTCATCAGAGAAGATTGCCTTACTCCAGTCCTCTATGGTCCAGTCCTTATGGCCTTTGACAAACTTCAGCCTGGCTCTCCTTTGCTTCTCATTGATGAAAGGCTTTTTTCTAGCTTTACATGACTTGAACCCTGCCTCTAGGAGCCTGTTACGAACTGTTCTTGCCGTGCACTTCACCCCAGCTGCCATATGCCATTCCTTTTGTAGGTCACTTGATGTCATCCTGAGGTTGCTGAGTGAAATTCGAATAAGATGACGGTCATCCCGGTCAGTGGAGAGTCATTTTTGCCCTCGGCCAGTCTGTAGATTTGTTGTCCCCAATGTCTGCTGCTTGACCTTGTTGTAATGGACTGTCGTCTTAGAAATTTTAAGGATGGAGGCAACATGACGCTCACTGTATCAGTCTGATAACAAAGCCAGAATTGAGCCGTTCTTTTCCTCACTCAAGACTTTTCTTTTCAACTCCTTTGGCATGGGTAAAAGTTATTTTTTCAAACCTATTACTTTTGGGATATTACTAGCACTTGTTTTGCCATCCAGCTTGTCCTATTGTAAGATGATTGTGAATACCACAGCACTGTTTTTTATTCTTTCCTTCTTTAAATAAACTTTGGTTCAGGTGATCACCTGATCAGAAGCACATTAAGTAGAATGAGGTGAACTCCGGTTGGATTTCAACTGACACTGGAATGGAATGGCTGTCAGACATGTAGAGGAGCTGGTTTTTCTAAAACTGTGCAGTGGTCTCTTAATTTTTGCCAGAACTGTATGCCCACCACTACAACATTAAAAGCACAAGGCATCCGACATGGTCAGCACCCATAAGAAGAGAATCTGACCTACAATGGGTACGGAAAGTATTCAGACCTCTTTAAATTTTTCACTCTTTGTTTCATTGCAGCCATTTGGTAAATTCAAAAAAGTTCATTTTTTTTCTCATTAATGTTCACTATGCACCCCATCTTGACTGAAAAAAAAAACAGAAATGTAGAAATTTTAGCAAATTTATTAAAAAAGAAAATTTAAAGGACACTGAATACTTTCCATACCTACTGTATGCTCCATGTACATGTTACTGAACATTTCCTTCAGTTTGATCAAAAGAACTGTGAAGATAGTGATGTATTGTATGTTTTTGCGTTAAAACCTGGGTAATTTATTGGACAGCGTTGCAAACATTGGATGTTTCAGGCCCCCCATTCAAGTGAATAGGTTCCGGGTGCTGTTCTGGTACCCAAACTTTTTGTAGCTGTTAGGACAATCTGCCAGGACGAGCATCTCAGAGGCTAGAGGAGCCAGCATTGAGAGGGAAAGCTCAGGCTGAAAATATGAACTTGTGCTGTACTGAAACTGCCATTTGCTTGTTGGAACTGCAGAATACAGTCAGATCCTTTTTATAGTACAGAGTGAAAACCCAGCTATTTTAAACAGGTTTGCCCGTCCCAGCGATCACATCTGAGTGTGCAGAAAATTCTGCCATTTTTGTGGTACTGTAAAATTTTTTAGGGGTGTCTTTTACAATTTCTTGACACCATTTTGCTGCACAAAAAATATTTAGCTGCCAAAAGAATATTTAGCTACAGGGCAGATATTTTACAATGGGTTTTGTCCACCACACAGACCGCATATCATTGCGCTCAAAATTGTGCCATTTCAGGCCTCCATAGAATTGTTTTTGTTGTGTTTTAGCCAACTTAATGGCACAATTTTGCTGGCCAAAAAAAAAAATACAGGCCAGATATTTAAAAGTGGGGTATCTCCGTCAGATGCCTCATCTATCTATGGGCTACAAATTGTGGCATTTGAGGCCTCCATTTAACTGTTTTTGCTGTCTGTTACTCTAATTATTAAGACTATTTTGCTGTAAAAAAATAAAAATATATGCCACATATTTACAGTGTAATATCTCCGTCACACATCTCATCTATCTATGGACTACAAATTATGGCATTTGAGGCCTCCATTCAACTGTTTTTGCTATGTATACATGCCACATATTTTACAGTGTGGTTTCTCCGTCACACGCTCCATCTATATGTGAGCTACAATTGTGGCATTTGGGCCTCCATTCAACTGTTTTTGCTGTGAGATACCCTAGTTATAGACACTATTTTCCTGTAAAAAAAATAAAAATACAGGCCAAATATTTTACAGTGTAGTATCTCCGTCACACGCCTCATCTATCTGTGGGCTACAAATTGTTGCATTTGAGGCCTTCATTCAACTGTTTTTACTGTGTTACCCTAGTTCTTGACACTATTTTCCTGTAAAAAATAAAAATACAGGCCACATATTTTACAGTGTAGTATCTCGGTCACATGCCTCATCTATTGTGGGCTACAAATTGTGGCATTTGAAGCCTCCATTTAACTGTTTTTGCTGTGTGTTACCCTAGTGCTTGACAATATTTAAAAAAAAAAATAAAAAACAGGCCACATATTTTACAGTGTGGTATCTTTGTCACATGACTGTCATGTGTGCATCGCCACGAAGATCGTCGCGGTTGCACATTCTGACTTCTCACAGCTGAGTTGCTGTTTCTTTGTGTTTGGCAGTTAGGGAGTTAATTCTGTCTGTGCTCAGTTCTGGGACTGGGTGCAGTTTCTCCCGGCTGCAATTAATTATTTGTTGATTGGTTTCCTTTAAATCTCTGGTTGTCTGTGTTGGGAGTTGCCAGTGAAATTCTTCATGCAGACCACAGATAGGATTGTATCTGTATAGACTTAAGTTAAAGAGCTCCTTAGTTGTTTTAAGCTCACCTTGCTTAGAGTTTAATATCCCAGATCATTTATGTTCCTTCTGTGTTTGAGTGTGTATGCAAGTCTGTGTTTTCTCCAGTCTGTCTTATATGTCTAATCTGTGTATTTAGCAGAGATCAGCCCATATCCCTTTGGTGGTAATCAGTATCCTTCTTAGGACTGATTACAGGGTTCAGGGACTGATAGGAGACAGGGTTAGGCTGGAGACTTGGACCTCTGAACCATTATCAGTACCTCCAAGGTGTAGGGATTAGTTAGGACCCCAGTTTAGGGTCAGGTTAGACCCCCGGTCCTCCTCTTTCCTGTGACAGTGTATCAAGTCCTCAAGATTAACCCTGAGTTCAACGGATATCGTGTCAGGTAAATCTATTCTATATTTACATGCTGATGTTGCTAATCTATATGTTGTATAGAGTGTTGTTCTTTTAAGAATAGTTTACTGACATCGTACACATATCATAAGACCGCGTGACATTTTCACTGGCCCATAAAATTATTCCCAGTTGCCATGGATCCAGTAGCCCAGCTGGCTCTGCAGTTGCAGGGATTATCCATGGAGCTGACGGACATTAAGTCCAAAGTTTTGTCTCCCTCGGAGCAAACCAGATTTGAACCTAAAGTAGCTCTCCCGGACAGGTTCACTGGTGGGCGAGACAAATTTTTTACCTTCAGGGAAGCATGTAAATTGTATTTTCGGCTTCGGCCTCGATCATCAGGGAGTGAAGAGCAGAGAGTGGGAATTGTTATCTCGCTCCTACAAGGGGACCCTCAATCCTGGGCCTTCTCCCTTCCTCCGGGATCCCCGGCTCTACAGTCAGTAGATCGATTTTTTACTGCCCTGGGTTTGGTATATGATGACCCAGATCGGGTCTCTCTTGCTGAGACAAAATTACGTAAGATACAGCAGGGAGATCGTCCGGCGGAGGAATTTGCTTCTGAGTTCCGTAGATGGGCCACAGATACTCAGTGGAATGACCCAGCTCTTAGAAGCCAGTTTTGTCATGGGCTTTCTGACAAATTAAAGGACGTTTTGGCTCAGTATGATTCTCCTCCATCACTGGAGGCTGCTATGGCCCTAGCTATCCGTACTGATAGACGGCTCCGGGAGAGGTGCGAGGTAACTCCGCCCCCTGTTGTTACTCCACCTACTACTAAAGTCCCTTATGTTGAGGTTCCCTTGTCTGTTCGGAGGAGCCTATGCAGTTGGGAGGGACATCATTTCGTAGGAGGGGATTGGCGGTACGCCGCAGGACTAGAAGGTGTTTCTTCTGCGGGAAAGAGGGACATTTTGTTGGGGGATGTCCATCCCGTGCCTTGTTGAGCAAAAAGTCGCCGGAAAACTGTTAATCCCAGGTTGTGTGGTGGACGACAACCTGGGAGTATGTATTTCGTCCGCTAGTTCTTCTCAGTTCCTTGTACCAGTGGAGGTGGTGGTTGGTACGAGAGTGGAGAGATTTTCTGTTCTTCTTGATAGTGGGTCCGGGGCTAATCTGGTTGACGCTCAGTTTGCTCAGGCTCAAGGTATGCATCTGAGTGTATTGGTCAAACCGATCCCTATATTCTCCATTGACGCCAGGCCTCTCGGCCAAGGTAGCTTTGTTCATGAGGTTCATAACATTGACCTTCGGGTAGGGGCAATACATAGGGAACTATTATCTTGTTATGTGTTGGAGGGTCTACCTACTCCTATTGTGTTGGGACTTCCTTGGTTGGTTAAACATAACCCTGTGATTAATTGGCAGTCCAGAGATATAAGCCAATGGGGGGAGTTTTGCAAAAGTAACTGCATGAACACAGTCATCAGTGCGGTCGTGCCTAGTACTTTGCCTCCTTTTTTGGAGGACTTTGGGGATGTGTTCTCTGAGGAGGGGTGTCAGGAGTTGCCTCCTCATCGCGTGTATGACTGCTCTATTAATTTACTTCCTGATGCTAAGTTACCTAAAGCTAGGTTATATAACCTTTCTGGTCCTGAGAGGCAGGCTATGAAAGATTATATTTCGGAAAGTCTGGCCAAAGGGCATATTAGACCTTCATCTTCCCCAGTGGCCGCGGGGTTCTTCTTTGTGAAGAAAAAAGATGGAGGCCTACGCCCTTGCTTGGATTTCCGCGAACTTAATCGGATTACTGTTCGAGATCCGTATCCACTCCCTCTGATTCCTGATCTCTTCAATCAAATTGTTGGCGCCAAATGGTTCTCTAAATTGGATCTCAGGGGGGCGTATAATCTGATTAGGATAAAAGAGGGGGATGAGTGGAAAACGGCGTTTAACACGCCGGAGGGACATTATGAGAACCTTGTCATGCCTTTTGGTCTGACTACTGCACCAGCAGTATTCCAACATTTTGTTAATGACATTTTTCGTCATCTGGTGGGGCTGTTTGTGGTCGTATATTTGGATGACATTTTAATTTACTCACCAGATCTTGTGTCTCACCAGGAGCATGTGAGACAGGTGTTGCAGATCTTGCGAGACAATAAACTATACGCCAAACTGGAAAAGTGTGTATTCGCCGTACAGGAACTTCAGTTTTTGGGTTTCTTGGTGTCAGCCTCCGGTTTCCGTATGGACCCTGAAAAGGTGAGAGCAGTGCTTGAATGGGATCAGCCAGAGGATCTTAAGGCTCTGCAGCGTTTTCTGGGGTTTGCTAACTACTACCGGAAATTTATTTGTAATTTCTCATCTGTTGTCAAACCTCTCACTGACATGACAAGAAAAGGGACGGATTTTTCTAAATGGTCGGACAAAGCTTGCCAAGCTTTTTCCTCTTTGAAAAAATGTTTTGCTTCGGCACCCGTTCTCATCCAACCAGATGCATCACAGCCGTTCGTTGTGGAGGTGGACGCGTCTGACGTAGGGGTGGGTTCAATATTGTCCCAGGGTCCGTCCCCTGGTAAATGGCATCCGTGCGCTTTCTTTTCTAAAAAATTGTCGTCCGCCGAAAGGAATTATGATATCGGCAATAGGGAACTTTTGGCCATTAAGGCTGGTTTCACACATCCGTTTTTCCCCTTGCGGCGCCCCCGGCATTTTCCCGCAGCGCCGCATCTGAAAATCTGATGCGCCGCATGCGGCTTTTTTCGCATTGACATGCATTAGCGCCGCATGGCGCCGCATGTCAATGCGTTGCATGCGGTTTTGTCCGGATGCGGCGCAAATGTACATTGCGGCGTCCGGAAAAAACGCTGCATGTAACGTTTTTTTTTTTTGCCGGATGGTTTCTTATCTCTCCAAGCATCAGAAACCATCCGGCAAAAAAACCGCATTTTGGGCGCCGGAAGTGTGAAAGCTTTTCACATGCGGCGCTGCGGTAAAATGCCGGGGGCGCCGTTTAGGCGCCCGCCGGATGTGTGAAAGAGGCCTAAGTTGGCTTTTGAAGAATGGCGTCACTTTTTGAGGGGGCAGTCCACCCGGTCACCGTTATTACTGATCACAAGAACCTGCTGTATTTAGAATCCGCTAAGCGTCTGAATTCCAGACAAGCTCGATGGTCGTTGTTTTTTACCAGGTTTAATTTTGTCGTCACTTATCGCCCGGGGTCTAAGAATGTTAAGGCGGATGCCTTGTCTCGCAGTTTCCCAGGGGCCGGGAAAATGGATGACCCGATTCCTATCCTTCAGGAGGGGGTGGTAGTGTCGGCTGTATGTTCTGAGCTTGAGGAGGAGGTGTTAGAGGCTCAGGGGGACGCCCCTCCAGGACCTCCAGGGAGACTGTTTGTCCCAAATCAGTTGAGACAAAAGGTTATTGAGGCACATCATAATTCTGCTTTAGCAGGACATCCAGGGAGTAAGGCTACTTTAGATCTCCTTTCTCGCCGGTTTTGGTGGCCTAACGTTAATAAAGATGTTTTAACTTTTGTCGCGTCCTGTGGGGTTTGTGCTCGCTCTAAGACCCCTCATACCCGTCCGTCTGGGACCCTCTTACCCTTGAAACTTCCGGAGCGTCCATGGACTCATTTGTCTATGGACTTCATCACGGACCTTCCTCAGTCGTCAGGAAGACTGTCATACTGGTGGTTGTTGACAGGTTCAGTAAGATGGCACATTTCATTGCTCTTCCTGCCCTCCCTAATGCTAAAACTCTGGCGCAGGTGTTCATTGGGGAGATTGTGAGACTTCATGGGTTGCCTTCTGATGTGGTGTCAGATAGGGGGTCTCAGTTTGTGTCCAAGTTTTGGAGGGCATTTTGTTTACGTCGGGGGATGCAATTGTCATTTTCCTCGGCTTTTCATCCGCAGACCAATGGTCAGACAGAGCGTCTGAATCAAAGCCTAGAGACTTATCTTCGTGTTTTGTCTCAGAGAACCAGGAGGACTGGTCTTCTTTCTTGCCTCTGGCAGAGTTCGCTCTTAACAACAGGCGGAGCGAGTCCACTGGTAAGTCCCCGTTTTTTGGGGCATATGGTTTTCATCCCCAGTTTTGTACATTCAATGGGGGGGGTCCTTCTGGGGTTCCTGAGGAGGAGCGTTTCTCGTCGTCACTTGCTTCAGTGTGGAGAGGTGTATTGAATAATCTGAGTGCTATGGGGAACCGTTATAAACGTATGGCTGATAGGAGGAGAGTTTCTGGTCCAGATCCTAATGTGAACGATCTGGTATGGTTGTCTACCAGGAATATAAAACTTAAAGTTCCCTCCTGGAAGCTGGGCCCCAGATTCATCGGGCCGTACAGGATCAGTTCCATAATTAATCCTGTGGCATTTCGTCTGGACCTCCCTCCTACGTTTAAAATCCACAATGTGTTCCACAAGTCATTACTTAAGAGGTACGTGGCACCAGTCATACCATCACCTCTACCTCCTCCTCCAGTGGTGGTCAATGGTAACTTGGAGTTTCAAGTGTCAAAGATCATTGACTCACGTCTGAATCGCCGGTCCCTTCAGTACTTGGTGCATTGGAAGGGGTATGGTCCAGAGGAGAGGACGTGGGTTCCTGCGTCTGACATTAACGCAGATCGTTTGGTGCGGACCTTCCACAGAACTCACCCGGGCAAACCTGGCCCTGAGGGTCCGGAGGCCCCTCGTAGAAGGGGGGGTACTGTCATGTGTGCATCGCCACGAAGATCGTCGCGGTTGCACATTCTGACTTCTCACAGCTGAGTTGCTGTTTCTTTGTGTTTGGCAGTTAGGGAGTTAATTCTGTCTGTGCTCAGTTCTGGGACTGGGTGCAGTTTCTCCCGGCTGCAATTAATTATTTGTTGATTGGTTTCCTTTAAATCTCTGGTTGTCTGTGTTGGGAGTTGCCAGTGAAATTCTTCATGCAGACCACAGATAGGATTGTATCTGTATAGACTTAAGTTAAAGAGCTCCTTAGTTGTTTTAAGCTCACCTTGCTTAGAGTTTAATATCCCAGATCATTTATGTTCCTTCTGTGTTTGAGTGTGTATGCAAGTCTGTGTTTTCTCCAGTCTGTCTTATATGTCTAATCTGTGTATTTAGCAGAGATCAGCCCATATCCCTTTGGTGGTAATCAGTATCCTTCTTAGGACTGATTACAGGGTTCAGGGACTGATAGGAGACAGGGTTAGGCTGGAGACTTGGACCTCTGAACCATTATCAGTACCTCCAAGGTGAGGGATTAGTTAGGACCCCAGTTTAGGGTCAGGTTAGACCCCCGGTCCTCCTCTTTCCTGTGACAGTGTATCAAGTCCTCAAGATTAACCCTGAGTTCAACGGATATCGTGTCAGGTAAATCTATTCTATATTTACATGCTGATGTTGCTAATCTATATGTTGTATAGAGTGTTGTTCTTTTAAGAATAGTTTACTGACATCGTACACATATCATAAGACCGCGTGACAATGACTCATCTATCTGTGGTCTAAAAATTGTGGCATTTCAGGCCTCAATTCATCTGTTTTTGCTGTGTGTTACCCTAGTTCTTGACAGTATTTTGCTTTAAAAAACTAAAAATACAGGCCACATATTTTACAGTGTGGTATACCCGTCACACACCTCATCTTTCTGTGGGCTAAAAATTGTGGCATTTCAGGCCTCCATTCAACTGTTTTTCCCATGTCTTAGCCTAGTTATTGACACCAATTTACTGAAAAAAAATTGTTACCTACAGGCCAGCTATTTTAAACTGTGGTTTTACCGCCAAGAATCACATATAAGTTAGCTCCAATTTCAGCCATTTGTAGTGGACGTGGAAAATATTGTAGTCCATTTAAAATGGGAAAGGTGCGTGGCAAGGGACTGGGAAGTGGATGTGATGGTGATGGTGCATGCAGAGGCCGAGGCCATGGGCAAGATGAAATTGAGCCACAACAATCACCCACATCTACTTGCTCGACCTTCCTGTCCCAATTACTAGAGGACCGCAGCAGCACACCAGTATTGAACCAAAAGCAGTGTCAAAAGGTTGTTGGTTGAATAGTGGATAATGCTTCCAGTCAGTTTGCCACCATCACCACCACCCTGTCTTCCACACGGTTAAGTCTGAGTAGCCGTTAGTCTGAACCACATATTCCTCACCCTGATCCTTCTTCCTCCCACCATGCCGAGTGCCCGGAGACAACTGACCCCACACTTGGACACTCCGAAAGCTGTTCACTTTTCCATTTATAGATTCGGGCCTCTCACCTGGTCCACTTGAAGCAGGGCAAGCTGAGATTGCATGTAGTGATGCCCAAATATTTGAGGAGCCTCAGTCACACGAAAGCGATGGTGGGAGCGTGTCACAAGAGGTGGACGATGATGAGACACAATTGCCAGAAAGTCAGGAGGAGGACAAGGATGCGGAAGTGGAAGACGAGGTGGTGGATGATATAGTAACTGACCCAACCTGGCAGGAGGACATGCAGAGCAAGTACAGCAGCACACAGGGGGAGGAAGGTGTAGCACCCCCAACAGGCAGGAAGAAGAAGTGTGGTGGCCGCAGACAGAAGGCAGGCAACCATTCCTTGTAACACCAACACGACAGAAGTTAGCATTACAACTGTTAGGTCTTCCCGAGTCTGGTTGTTTTTTAAAGACTCTGCCGATAACCCCAAAAAGGCCATTTGCACCACCTGCCATGCCTGCATCAGTAGGGTTAGCAAAACTACCAGCCTGACCACCACCAGCATGATCAGGCACATGGCAGCAAAGCACCCGACTTTGTGGGCAGAACCCCAGGGTCCAGGAACAGTGTCTGCAGATGACACCACTGCTTCTTCCGCTGTTGTGCGTGCAAGCCAATCTCCTGTCCATAGTGCATGCAAAGATGCCTCCTGCAATGCACCTGTCATTGCACAAACTCATCTAGCACCATCATCAAGCACGTCCATGTCCTTGTACCAGCGCAGCATTCAGTTGTCCATACCCCAGTACTTGGAACGCAAACGCAAATACGCAGCCAACGCCCCACAGGCCACGCTACTAAATCCACACATTTTGTGACTGCTTGCGCTTGAAATGTTGCTTTTAGGCTCGTGGAGATGGAAGCTTTCCGCAACCTGATGGCGACGGCCGTCCCTCAGTACTCGGTTCCCAGCCACCACTATTTCTCCCGTGTGCCGCCCTCGCATCACAACATTTGCAGCGCCCTCAACAATGTAGTTACTGGGAAAGTTCACCTAACCAGACACGTGGACAAGTGCTTGTGGGCAGGGGCTGTACATTTCGCTGATGGCACAATGGGTTAACATAGTGGAAGCCGGGACCCAGTCGGACCTTGGGATGGAACAAGTCCTCCCGACACCGAGGTTTGCGGGCCCTACGCCAATCAGGGTTGCACCCCACAGTCTATAGCTCCTGCACCTCCTCCTCCTCCTTTTCAGCCTCCATCTCTGTAATGACCACATGAGTCAGAAGCTGGAAGCACTGCAACACTGCCTCAGCCATGCGGCAACAGGCTGTGCTGAAGCTAATATGCTTGGGCAGCACGGTGGCTCAGTGGATAGCACTGCAGCCTTGTAGCGCTGGAGTCCTGGGTTCGAATCCCAGCAAGGACAACATCTGCAAGGAGTTTGTATGTTCTCCCCATGTTTGCGTGGGTTTCTTCCGGGTACTCCGGTTTCCTCCCACACTCCAAAAACATACAGATAGGGAATCTAGATTGTGATCCCCTTTGGGGATAGCAACGATAATGTGTGCAAAACTGTAAAGCGCTGCGGAATATGTTAGCACTATATAAAATAAAGATTATTATTACATGCTTAGGTGCAGCAAGTGCCGGGGCCCTGAGCAGGCGGGTGGGCCCACTCACCCTGGCGCCCGTTAGCGGTGCCAGCGCCGCCACTGGGCCCCCCCGCTTGCTTAGAGCCCCGTCAGCAGCCGGCGCAATACTTACCTCTCCCCGTGCCTCCGCTGCCGCAGCTCCTGGCTCCATGGGACGTGTATATGTGTGTATGTGAGAGAGTGCTGTGGTGCTGTATGTGTGATGGTGGTGGGGGGAGGCAGTGATGGTGGTGAGGAGCTGGAGGCAATGATGATGATGATGATGGGGAGGTGTGATGATACTGCAAGCAATTATTCTCCCCCTTCGAGCTCCTGTATGGCAGGCGAGTCCGGGGACCCCTTGGGTTGATAAGAGAATCCTGGGAAGATGAGCCAAACCCCACGGAAGTGTCCATCGTGGATTATGTCATGCGCTTCCGCGACAAGATGCAGACCTTGACGCAGTTGGTGCATGACAACATGACGCAGGCTCAGGCTGACCAGAAGCACTGGTACGACCAGAACGCCCGGGAGCGGACCTACCAGGTGGGTCAAAAGGTGTGGGTGCTGGTACCCGTACCAAAGGATAAGCTTCGGGCAGCCTGGGAAGGCCCGTACGTCGTGCACCAACAGCTCAACCCAGTCACCTACGTGGTCACGCTTGACCACACTCTGGGTAGGCGCAAGGCCTTTCACGTCAACATGATGAAGGCCCATCACGAACGTGAAGCCTGCATCCTACCGGTCTGCGACCTACCCGAGGACGGGGAGGAGGACCCCCTCCTGGACATGCTGGCCCAAGCCAATGCCGATGGGGTGTCAAGGCGTGGCGAACCCGCTGAGGTGCGCATGGCAGATTACCGACAGGTCATGCCTCCTTAGTGCACTCTAAGAGGGGGAGGTGTGATTATACTGCAAGCTCCATTCCTTGTGCTGTTCTAGAACTTTCCACATAGAACTACGACCCCCATTGTTTTGCCAGCCAGAGCAAAGCCACCCCCCTCTTCCCCCTCCCCTTGTGCCTGCAGTTCTCTGCAATTCACTGTTTGAACGTACAGCTCCCTCTATCCGTTAGCCCCCACCTCAGGAATTCCTTTGTCTCAAAACCTTGCAGGATGATCGTGCGTCTATCAGGCGTCGTTCCCGTGGTACTGGTGAACCCGTAACTCCAACAGAACCCGAGAAATGGAATTCTTGGATGCACCATGAACTATCTCACCCAAGTTTGGGCTCATTTGAACAGTCATTTCAAAATAAGATCACTGATAGATCTGCCATTATTCTGCTAGGTTCCCAGGATGAGGTATGGTCCTTATGATCTTCCAGACCTTCAAACTAGAACTTCTAGCCCTGGGAGGTGGCCAGAAAACTATCCCCTTTTGTGAGGTCACCAGCCCACATGTATAAGTCTTGTAGCTAGGCCCCCTAGTCATTGCAGGCTGTGATGACGTGACTAACAGATCTGCAAATGAACTATGACGTGTGTCTCCTCCCCCAGCCTGTCTTGCCTGTAACTACCTAAGTATCATGTAAGTTTTTCACCTTTAATCCTGTTTTTATTTTAACTGTATTGTATATAACTGTATTGTCTCAGCTTGTTACATTTTTTTATATTGTGTAAACACTGCCTGCATCTTAGGAATAAACCTATAAAATTATTAGTTTGTTTCTCCTGCTCTATAAATGATTTTGCACGTGCCTGAAGTACTACGCTACTGATTTGGGGTTGCTACGGACCCTCTTGATAAATTGTTCATTAAGTAAATCGTAGCTGGTGGCAGCTAAAAAGAAGGGGTGTAAAGTGTTATCCTATTGGGTGGCGTTGGCAGTGACGGAGCGGGTTTTATAAGTGTATTGCCTGGCTGCGGCCCGGAGTAATTATAATTCCCTCACTGCAGCGTGCCCAATAGCCAGCACACATCCAAGTGGCCCGTCTGGCGACTAATTATCCTAGGTGCAGTTCCCTGACTGACCTGAGGGTAAGGGAGGCGCCAGAGAGCTGCAAGTTCCTAAGTGGAAGTGGGATAATTATAAATCCCTGCAGATTATTGGGTCGGACAGCAGCAGCCGTCATGTGTGTGCCGTGTTTTCGTCACATTTGTGGCAACAGAGGGATCACAAGCCGTGATACCCCGGGCTACCGTGTGGCGGACGGTGGGCCGTTCATCACAGGAGGCAATGATAATGATAATGATGGGGAGGCAATAATGATAATATTAATGGGGAGGCAATGATGATTATGATGATGGGGAGGCAATGATAATGATGATGGTGAGGAAATGATGATGATGATGGGGAGGCAATGATAATGGGGAGGCAATGATGATGATGATGATGATGGGGAGGCTATGATGATGGGGAGACAATGATGATGATGGGGAGGCAATGATGATGATGATGGGCAGGCAATGATGATGATGGGGAGGCAATGATGATGATGGGGAGACAATGATGATGATGATGATGATGGGCAGGCAATGATGATGATGATGATGGGAAGGCAATGATGATGATGATGGGGAGACAATGATGATGATGGGGAGACAATGATGATGATGATGATGGGCAGGCAATGATGATGATGGGGAGGCAATGATGATGATGCGGAGGTGATGATGATGATGATGGGCAGGCAATGATGTTGATAGGGAGGCAATGATGATGATAATGGGCAGGCAATGATGATAATAATGGGGAGTCTTTCCACAGCGCCCTTTCCTGAGCCGTAACAGTGCAGAACGCAGCACAGTGTAGAGGAGAGCTCTATATTATGTATGGAGCATTATATGGGGACCAGTATCCTGTATGGAGCAATTAATGTGGTCCAGTATTCTGTATGGAGCATTATATTGGGTCCAGTATTCTGTATGGAGCATTACATGGTGGATGGGGGGGTGACATCCTGCAAGGGGTATTATATGGGTGATGAGGGGGAGACTATGTGGTGTCCATAATATTGTATGGAGGACTGTACTGTCCAGTCTGTACTGTGCGCTGTGAGGATTTGGCGGTTTTTGAGCTATTGCACAATTTACAATAGGTATCAGTCATGTAATGGAAGAAGAGAAGTGTTTGGCACTGTACTATACCCATATTGTACTATACCCAGCATTGTCATCATCACCTTGTGACCGATATGTTCTTCTGTTCCCACAGGTATGAACAGCTGCAAACTTTCCCCAGCTTTTCAGTGTTCCTGAATGTACCATGCGTATTGCTTTGTTTAATAGTATGATTTGCTCACCCATCTTCTTGTATACATAATTGTTATCCATTCTTCTTATCTTCGCCACACATCTGAGTGGTCTGTGTGTAGCGTCGGCGTCCCGGCCCTCTGCCAGGCAGGGACGCCGTTCCCCTTACCAGCGCTCAGCGTCCTCAGCGCCCCCAGCGTCCTCAGCGCCCCCAGCGTCCTCAGCGCCCCCAGCATCCTCGGCGTTCTCCTTCCACCCTGCTGGGCCCGCGCGCTCCTTCCCTGCTGCTGGACTTAGGGCGCGCGCCCGCACCCTCCCCCGCTCTTAAAGGAGCCGCGCGCATTTTCCAAATTAGTCTCCGGCCAATGCCGGAGGACTCCACCCTATATTAAAGGCTTCCTCCTTAATGGAGGTACCCGAGCAATATTGTTGTTGCACTGTATAACTCTGCTTCAGCCCTCAGCTCCTGTTTCCAGTTGCCTGCCTGTTACCTGTCTGTTTGCTGTCTGCCATCTGATTGCAATCCTCCCCGGAGGTTCGGACATCACCTGCAGTGATCCCCGGCTATTACAGAGACTCTTGCCTGCTCACTTGGGAGCGATCATCTGCCATCCGACTGCAGCTCTATCCGAAGGTTCAGACTTCATCAGCAGTGATCACCGGCTACTCCAGAGACTCTTGCCTGCTCGCTTGGGAGCGATCATCTGCCATCGGACTGCAGCCTACCAGGAGGCTCCAACATCTCAGGTCGTATAAACCTGTATACCCAGAGACTGTCCTGGTCACTTGTCGTGACAACCTGCATACCCAGAGACTGCCCTGGTCACTTGCCGTGACAACCTGCCTACCCAGAGACTGCCCTGGTCACTTGCCGTGACAACCTGCCTACCCAGAGACTGCCCTGGTCACTTGCCGTGACAACCTGCCTACCCAGAGACTGCCCTGGTCACTTTCCGTGACAACCTGCCTACCCAGAGACTGCCCTGGTCACTTGCCGTGACAACCTGCCTACCCAGAGACTGCCCTGGTCACTTCCCGTGAATTCCTGTCCGTATTCCCCGGGCGCCACCTGCTCTCTTACAAGTATACTGTCTTGTATAATAAAGCTCAGTGGTTTCACCTACCAGACCCGTTACACTGTGTAACCCCTCCCCCCTTTTATGACCTTTTCTTAACTCTGTACATCTGGCCTGGGCAGTCACACTCCACTTTCCAATCATACCTGATTGCCCTTAGCTGCATATATATTCAGTGGCATGGGTCTGCTCCAGACGTAGTCTGATCCATATATTTCAAATCCCATATTTCAAATTACAGATTTCTAAGTACACTACTGTGAATTAGACTAGAATTTGACTGGAATTTGGCTGCAAGGTAACATAATTTCAAACCACTATGTTTCAGTTTCTTTTCACTTTCACCCCCATCCTCCTTTCTTTCTTCCTATCTCCTGTAATCCCCCCACCTAGTAAGGAACTAGTCATTTCTCCCTCCATCCTCCCCAGCCATCTCACCCCCTCCTCAGAACTGTTCCTCCACATACAATCCTTTTTAACAAGACACACACGGCCTCATCATGTCCTATCCTGCTCTCACCTTCTAACGCTCTGTCTGCTACTCCTCATCGCTGGCGACATATCCCCAAATCCTGGCACTCCTCAACACATCCCCACACTCATTTCTAACACCCTGCCACGATCCTCCACACGTTTCTGCAAGCATGATAACCTCATACCTATCCATCCACACACCCCTCCCCCGGTCACCCTACCCGGAGCACTATGGAACCCACGCTCTGTCTGCAATAAACTGTCATTTATCCACGACCTCTTTATCACCAACAAACTCTCCTTCCTTTACATCACTGAAACCTGGCTCACTCCCTCTGACACAGACTCTCCAGCTGCGCTTTCCTATGGCGGATTCCATCTCTCTCACACCCCTCGCCCCAGCAACAAACGTGGTGGAGGGGTTGGCTTGCTCCTGTCTGATACCTTCTCCTTTACCCCTATTCAACTTCCACCCTCCGCTGCTATTCCCTCGTTCAAGGTGCACTCCGTCCGCATCTATTCCCCCTCCAACTGGCTGTCATCTACCGCCCCCCGGAACTAGCCATCTCCACCTTTCTTGACCACTTCACCACCTGGCTACTCCATTTCCTCTCTGCTGACATCCCCACCATCATCATGGGCGATTTCAATATCCCCATTGACACTTCCATCCCGGCTGCCTCTAAACTTCTATCTCTCACGGCTTCCCTCGGCCTCACTCAATGGTCCTCTGCGGCCACTCACAAAGATGGTCACATGCTGGACCTTATCTTCACCCGTCTCTGTTCCCTCACTAACCTACTGACATTCTCTTCCCTCTCCTCTGTTAGTACGCATCCCCCACTCCACAAACTCACCCACCCTCACAGAAATCTCAAACACCTCAATTTACAATCGCTCTCTGAGTCCCTCCTCCCTCTCAAAGACATAGCCTCACTTAATGACACAGATGCTGCTGCCACATTTTATAACACCACAATAAAAGCCACACTTGATTCGGCCGCCCCCCTCACGCAGAGCAAAACTCGTACAATCAACAGGCAGCCCTGGCTGACCGGCCTGACCAAAGAACCCATTCTACCGAGCACTTCAACGCATACAAGCAGTCCCTCGCCAGCTTCAAGTCCACGCTCTCTGCCTCAAAACAAACTTACTTCACATCTCTCATATCCTCCCTGTCTCACAACCCTAAACAGCTCTTCAACACTTTCAATTCTCTACTCCATCCCACAGCACCTCCTCCCTCTCCTCTCATTTCTGCTGAAGACTTTGCCTCCTTCTTTAAGCAAAAGATTGATACTATCAGAGAAGGCTTTGGCCCGCAGCCCCCAATGCCCCTCTTAGCCACTCAGCCCGTTCTTCCAAAACCAGCTTCACCACCATGACAGAAGATCAGCTCTCCACTCTCCTGTCAAGATCACACCTCACCACTTGCGCGCTTGACCCACTCCCTTCCCACCACAGCCCTAACTTTGCCACAGTCTTCATCCCTACTCTCGCACACCTCTTCAACCTTTCACTTACAAATGGTGTCTTTCCTTCATCCTTCAAACATGCTTCAATCACACCCATCCTCAAAAAGCCCTCCCTCAACACATCCTCTGTGTCTTACTATCGCCCAATATCTCTTCTCCCCTACGCCTCAAAACTACTGGAACAGCATGTATATCTCGAACTGTCCTCCCACCTCTTCTCCTGTTCCCTCTTTGACCGGTTACAATCTGGCTTCCGACCGCATCACTCAACTGAAACTGCCCTAACTAAAGTCACTAACGACCTGCTAACCGCCAAGAGCAAGCGACATTACGCTGTCCTCTTTCTCCTGGACCTGTCTTCTGCCTTCGACACCGTGGACCATTACCTCCTGCTACAGATTCTCTCATCTCTTGGCATCACAGACTTGGCCCTATCCTGGATCTCATCATACCTAACAGACCGAACATTTAGAGTCTCCCTCTCACACACCACCTCCTCACCTCGCCGCCTGTCTGTCGGTGTTCCTCAAGGCTCAGTCCTAGGACCCCTACTCTTCTCCATCTACACCTTCGGCCTGGGACAGCTCATAGAATCCCATGGCTTGCAGTATCACCTCTACGCCGATGACATGCAGATCTACCTATCTGGACCTGACCTCACCTCCCTACTGACCAAAATCCCACAGTGTCTGTCTGCTATCTCAGCCTTCTTTTCTGCTCGCTTTCTCAAACTGAACATGGACAAAACAGAATTCATCATCTTTCCCCCACCTCATTCTACCCCTCCACCAGACCTATCCATCATTGTCAATGGCTGCTCGCTTTCCCCGGTCCCGCATGCTCGGTGCCTTGGGGAGATCATCGACTCTGCCCTCTCTTCAAACCACATATCCAAGCCCTCGCCACCTCCTGCCGCCTCAAACTCAAAAATATTTCCCGGATCCGAGAAACCACAAAAACACTAGTGCACGCCCTTATCATCTCCCGCCTCGACTACTGCAGCCTCCTACTGTCTGGCCTCCCCTCTAGCACTTTGGCACCACTCCAGTCCATCCTACACTCTGTTGCCCAACTAATCCACCTGTCTCCCCGTTATTCCCCATCCTCCCCCCTATGCCAGGCCCTTCACTGGTTTCCTATTGCCCAGAGGCTCCAGTTCAAAACCCTTACCATGACATACAAAGCCATCCACAACCTCTCTCCTCCATACATCTGTGACATGGTCTCCCACTATCTACCTACACGCAACCTTTGATCCTCTTAAGATCTCCTTCTCGACTCTCCTCTCATCTCTTCTTCCCACAACTGCATACAAGACTTCTCCCGGGCTTCCCCCATACTCTGGAACTCCCTGCTGCAAAACATCAGACTTTCACCAACAACGAAGACCTTCAAGAAGAACCTGAAGACCCACCTGTTCCGACAAGCCTACAACCTGCAATGATCCTCAGTCTACTGAACCATCGCACGACCAGCTCTACCCTTTCCTAGTGTATTCTCACCATCCCTGCAGACTGTGAGCCCTTGCGGGCAGGGTCCTCTCTCCTTCTGTACTTGTGCGTCCCTTGTCTAGTACATGTTTATTGTACCTGTCTATATTTTTCCCTTTTCATATGTAAAGCGCCATGGAATAAATGGCGCTATATAAATGATAATAATAATAAAATAATAATAATATTTCTCTGCAGAAATATTAAGGGGACTGTGTTAAGGGGACCCACTGAGACTCTTTCGCCCGGGGCCCATAAAAACCTGGAGCCAGCCCTCCTTAGGTGACAAACTGCACATGCTGAAGAGTTGTGGACAGCTCTAAAAGAGCAGGTAGGTCTGTGGCTGACACCGCTAAACCTACAGCCAGGCATGGTCATGTGAGACAATGGCCGAAACCTGGTGACCAAGGCGAGCTGACACACGTACCATACCTGGCCCATGAGCTTAACCTCGTGGTTTCTCAAAACGTACCCGGAGCTGCCGGATCTGCTTGTCAGAGTAGGTCGCCTGTGTGCCCATTTTAGGAAGTCAGCTACAGCTTCCGCCACCCTTGCAGTGCTTCAGCAGCGTTTGCAGCTTTCGGCTCACTGACTAGTGTGTGATGTCCCCACGCATTGGAACTCTACACTGCAGATGTTGGGAAGGATTTGTCAGCAGAAGAGGGCAGTTGTTGACTATCAGCATCAACAAGGCCCTCAGTATTTAGTTCAGACTCCACACATAAGCGATCAGGAGTGGACATGGATGTCAGACATACGTACCATCCTCCAAAACTTTGAGGACTCAACCAATATGGTGAGCAGCGATGATGCCATAATTAGCGTCACCATCCCACTTCTCTGTCTTCTGAGACACTTTCTGCTCACAATCAAACAGGATGCATTGCAGGCAGAGCACGATGAGATGGAGCAAGGAAACATACAGGGTGATTACACACAGCCCAGCCTCATCTCATCACAACGGGGATTGGGTGACAATGAGGAAGAGGAGAAGGAGGAGAAGGAAGAACAGGAGCTAGTTTCATGCGCTATAGACGGTACTACCTGCACATCTGTACCGTACTATAGACGGTACTACCTGCACATCTGTCATACCGTCTGTTCAGCGTTGAATGCCTGAGGACATGGACGAGAAGGAGAGTATGGTCAGTCATCCTCTTGGTGAGGACACGGAAGTCTTGCCTGTTAGCAGTCTGGCATGCATAGCTGAGTTTATGTTACACTGCTTTGACCATGACCCTTGCGTTCTCAAAATTTTGGGTAACAGTCATTACTGATTGGTGACACTTCTAGATCAATGCTACAAGGAGAACTTTCTATCGCTTATTCCTGAGGCGGACAGGTCTACTAAAATGGATCAGTACCAGAAGGCCATTGTTGGGGAATTATTAAAAAAATTCCTATCTGAAAACGCTGGCGGCAGAGGTCACAGTTCATGACAACCAAGGAGTACAGGCGAGAGAGACACAACTCCAATCCAGCAGAGGCAGGGGAACAATGTCAAAGTTCTGGGAGCATTTTCTCAGACCCTCCCACCGCACAGGTTCAGAGGTGCGGGGTACTCTTGTAACAAGTGGACACGGGAGGGGGGTAGTTGTTGCCGATTATTTAAAGGCACAATACACAGAGTCCACTGGGCATATAGTCAGCGAGCTTTCACCCGGCCCCTTGTACATAAATGAACAGGACCGACACAGCTCTTTCCCACAAGTTACCTTCTTTCCTTGGGTCTCAGCAATCCAGGAAATAAAGGGTCCCGGAATGCGGCAGCTCTTCAACAGGGAAGTTAACTTTTATTGAACAAAGATGAAAGGAGGACAAAAGAGATGATTTCAACACTGGCATCCTGCTCTATTTCCCTGACTCCTGCTACAGCCGTACCCACAACAGCCGTAGTGGACGAAGTTCACAAAAATCCAGTCGCTGGAATCTTTCCACCTGAGACCCCGGGGCTACAGACATCTCCTGTCCGGGGGGGGTCTGGCAGTGCCCCTCCAGTAGTACACGTCTGCCATGAGCAAAGTACCCGGCAGTTCTGACTGGGGACAGCAGCTTTCACTTCCCTCACTGCTGCTGGCCCAGCCCTCAAATTTAACTATTGCTGTCCCTGCCTCTATTATGTACATTACACACCTGGCAGACACAACACATTAAAGGGGAACACATAACAACATATGTACATTAATGCAGGAATACGTACATTACTTAAGTTGCACAGGGGGGTCATACGGAAGGAGGAGAGGGCGCAACTGAGGAATCCTGCCACCTCCTTACAAAGGAGTGCAAAGTTTGGGAAGATGCTGAGGGAGTACCTTGCTGACTGTACCAACATCCTCCGTGATTCCTCTGTGCCTTAAAATTATTGTGGCGTGTCGAGGTAAGGAGGCTTATTCGCCGTGCAATGCTCCTCTGGGAAATTTTAATATGCAAATTGCCTCGACACGCCAGAGCTGGTATGTCACTCTCCACAAGGAGTAACCTTACCCCCCAGACCCCAGTCCAGAGCCTCTCATCTAGCCAAATCAGATCTCTCCTACTTTGCACTGACGAGGACCAACAGTCCGAAACACCGTGTCTGCAAATGGAGATTCTGATTTGGCTTTTATCCTAAGTCATATTACAAGACTCGTTAAAGGGTTGATTGTGACTTGTAGGATTGCTACTTCCAATAGGTGGCGCTATAGAGTACAAGTCCTCTTTGTTTGAAGAGGCAATTTGCATATTAAAATTATTGGGTATCCAAGCTGGACATGTGGCATGAACTGGCTCTCTATGCCTTGGAAGTCCTGGCCTGCCCTGTCACTTATTTTTTGTCAGAGCAGGTTTTTAGTGCCGCTGGTGGAATTATAACTGATAAGCGCATCCGCCTGTCAACTGAAAATGCTGACAGACTGACTCTTATAAAAATGAATAAGGGCTGGATTGGGCCAGACTTCTCTACACCACCAAATGATAGCAGCATAACATAAACTCAAATCCAGTGTCTTTCTTGGGAGGTCTATTCCCTTGCACCTCGTCACACCCACCCATGGGTATATGCTTCCTTATTTTGGTTATTTGCTGTTGTCCTCCTCCTTCTCCTCATCCTCATCATCCACCACCTCTATATCACCAGAGTGACCGTGGTCCGTGATGCAACACCCACATAATCTTTTAAAGGGTGCTAATGATGCCCGTAACAAAAAATTTTATACAGTATGTTCATATATACCCCCAGGGTAAATATTTGTCAGCCCATACACTTAGTGCATGGGCATTATAAGTATAGGAGACCCGCTCCTTTCTAATGGGAACATTTTTTAATGAGGCCCCCCTGTACGTCTCTACCAAGGGGCATTGTAGTGCCTCCAAATTTTTGGCAGCACTTGCATTCAGTGGGTAGGCAAACACTATGGGAGACCTGCTCCTTTCTAATGGGAACATTTTGTTATGAGGCCCTCTTCCACATCTCTACCAAGGGGCATTGTGGTGCCTCCAAAATTTTTGGCAACCCTTGCATTCACTGCATAGGCAAACAGTATGGGAGTACCAACTTCCTAATAATGGAAACATTGATTTCAGGAGGCCCTCCTTTACGTCTCTTCAAAGGGGCATTGGGGTGCGTCCAAATTTTGGGCAGCCCTGCCACTCACTGCAAACGCAACAGTATAGGAGACCCACTGTTTAATAATGAGAACAACAAAGCATAGCCGGCTTATGGCTCTCTAACAATAGTGAGGGCTGACTGCTGGCCCTATAAGAATAGTAAAGACCGCCTGATAGCCCTATTAAAATAGGCTTTGTAACTTTCAGAGTCCCTCCTTCATAAATGAAACAGGATGTGTCTGATGATGTGTCACACACTACATGGCCAGCTAAGGTTGTTAAATGTTAAAATGACATTTCCTAGTGAATCCATATGTCTTGGTTGAAAGCAATGCTAAAGTTCAAAAACACATCAAAAACGCTATGTGTGAACATAGCCCAAGGTGTGGAAAGGCATTTTTGGTTTTGGTTATTTATTTTGCCTTATATGCAAGTCATTACCCTGGAAAGGATGTTCCTTAACGTGTTTCACAGGAAATCCATTTTGGTTTAGTTTTTGCATGTTTTATTTTGAGTCTGAAAAAGTGGCGTAATACAGCATTGTTCACAGCAGTGATCTGGGAGTCAGAAATGCTTCCAGGGGTCTTCCCCGTGCTGTTCCCATGTCATTTGATCACTGTTCCCATCGATTTCTGCAATTTTTAGTCCATCTGCAGATTGCCGGTGGGGGGCCGCGGTAAAAATGCTTGAGTTTCCCATATACTTACAATACAGACCAAAAGTTTGGATACACCTCATTTAAAGATTTTTCTGTATTTTCATGACTATGAAAATTGTACATTCACACTGAAGGCATCAAAACTATGAATTAACACATGTGGAATTATATACTTAACAAAAAAGTGTGAAACAACTGAAAATATGTCTTATATTCTAGGTTCTTCAAAGTAGCCACCTTTTGCTTTGATGACTGCTTTGCACACTCTTGGAATTCTCTTGATGAGCTTCAAAAGGTAGTCACCGGAAATGGTCTTCCAACAATCTTGAAGGATTTCCTAGAGATGCTTAGCACTTGTTGACCCTTTTGCCTTCACTCTGAGTTCCAGCTCACCCCAAACCATCTCGATTGGGTTCAGGTCTGGTGACTGTGGAGGCCAGGTCATCTGGCGTAGCACCCCATCACTCTCCTTCTTGATCAAATAGCCCTTACACAGCCTGGAGGTGTGTTTGGGGTCATTGTCCTGTTGAAAAATAAATGATGGTCCAACTAAACGCAAACCGGATGGAATAGCATGCCGCTGCAAGATGCTGTGGTAGCCATGCTGGTTCAGTATGCCTTCAATTTTGAATAAATCTCCAACAGTGTCACCAGCAAAGCACCCCCACACCATCACACCTCCTCCTCCATGCTTCACGGTGGGAACCAGGCATGTAGAGTCCATCCGTTCACCTTTTCTGCGTCGCACAAAGACACGGTGGTTGGAACCAAAGATCTCAAATTTGAACTCATCAGTAGTGTTGAGCATTCCGATACTGCAAATATCGGGTATCGGCCGATATTGGCTGTATCGGAATTCCGATTCCGAGTTCCGATATTTTCGTCATATCGGATACCGGAATCGGGATTGTCACTGTCACTGTCAGTGTCCGTCGGTCGGGTCTGTCAGGAGTCAGCGGCACTTACCTGGCAGAAGATCTCCGGCGGTCACGGGCTGGACTGCTTCATGGCCGCCATCATCTTTCCCCGGCGGTCACATGCAGTTTCTCGCGATAACTGCAGTGACTGCTGGGTAATCGCGGCCGTAAAGCAGTCAGTCCGATGACGTCACCGCCGGGGAAGCTGGTAAGCAGCTGTGCTGCGCCGGGATGTCAGGCTCTGCCTGTCATTCCGATGTAGCAGAGCTGGATCGTCGTGGGACTGTCGTTACTATGGACTGCGTCGGGCAGGTGGTATACTGTTGGTTTGTTTTTTTTATTTTTTACAGGAGATCGATGGCGTCGCAGGAATGAGAGAGTAATAAAAGAAATGAAAACTGTGTTGTCTCTTTTATTTCATTAAAAGACTTTTTTCTTGCTGTGTCTTTTTTTTAAACATTTAAAAACTTTGGGATTAATAATGGATCGGTGTCTTATTGACGCCTCTCCATTATTAACCGGGCTTATTGTCACCGTGCAATCAATGGTGACATTAACCCCTTATTACCCCACTTGCCACCGTTACAGGGCAGTGGGAAGAGCCGGGTAAAGTGCCACAATTGGCACATCTTTTGATGCGCCAAATGTGGGGCTGCTGTAGCCTGGTATTATCAGGCTGTTGAGGGCCAAAATCCATGGGCCTTGACAGTCTTTTAATATCAGGCCGCAGCAGTCTGCATTTTACTTGGCTGGTTAACAAAAATAGGGGGACCCCTACGCCGTTTTTTTTTCGAGGGGATCCCCTATTTTTGTTAACCAGCCAAGCTAAGCAGACTGCTGTGGCCTGGTATTATCAGGCTGGCAAGGTCCATGGATATTGGATCCTTACCAGCCTGAAAAACCAGGCCTCAGCGGTCTGCTTCATCTGGCTGGTTAACAAAAATAGGGGGGACCCCACGCCAATTTTTTTCGAGGGGATCCCTATTTTTGTTAATCAGCCAAGATATGCAGACTGCTGTGGCCTGGTATTATCAGGCTGGCAAGGTCCATGGATCTTGGCTCCTTAACAGCCTGAAAATCCAGGCCTCAGCGGTCTGCTTCATCTGGCTGGTTAACAAAAATAGGGGGGACCCCACGCCAATTTTTTTCGAGGGGATCCCCTATTTTTGTTAATCAGCCAAGATATGCAGACTGCTGTGGCCTGGTATTATCAGGCTGGCAAGGTCCATGGATCTTGGCTCCTTAACAGCCTGAAAATCCAGGCCTCAGCGGTCTGCTTCATCTGGCTGGTTAACAAAAATAGGGGGGACCCCACGCCATTTTTTTTCGAAGGGAACCCCTATTTTTGTTAATCAGTTCCCTCTGACGTCACTGATTGTGTCCCTGGCTGACCTGAAGTGAAAGTGGAAAGCAATCAATTAAGCTTTCCACTTAAGGGCCCGTCTCACATAGCGATATCGCTACCGAGATCGCTGCTGAGTCACTAGTTTTGTGACGCAGCAGCGAGCTCACCAGCGATATCGCTGTGTGTGACATTCAGCGACGATCAGCCCCCCTGCCGGGTATCGCTGATTGTCGCTGAAATGTCAGGACCTTTTTTGATCGCTGGTTTCCCGCTGACAGGCACGCATCGCTGCGTGTGACAGGCGGGAGACCAGCGATCCGCTGGTAACCAAGGTACACAGCGGGTTTCCAGGCGCGGGGCTGTGCCTAGAAACCCGCTGTGTACCTTGGATACCAGCGCCCTGATGCAGGGAGCTGGTATCCAAGGTACACAGCGGGTTTCCAAGCGCTGCGCGGTGCCTGGAAACCCGCTGTGTACCTTGGATACCAGCTCCCCTGCATCAGGGCGCTGGTATCCAAGGTACACAGCGGGTTTCTAGGCACAGCCCCGCGCCTGGAAACCCGCTGTGTACCTTGGTTACCAGCGGATCGCTGGTCTCCCGCCTGTCACACGCAGCGATGCGTGCCTGTCAGCGGGAAACCAGCGATCAAAAAAAGGTCCTGACATTTCAGCGACGATCGGCGATACCCGGCAGGGGGGCTGATCGTCGCTGAATGTCACACACAGCGATATCGCTGGTGAGCTCGCTGCTGCGTCACAAAACTAGTGACTCAGCAGCGATCACGGTAGCGATATCGCTATGTGAGACGGGCCCTTAAGCGATGTTACTCGCAGTGTCGCTGTCCCAGATCGCTGCCTGAGCTGCCTGTTTGGCAGCTCAGCAGCGATCATGTAGCGATACACCAGCGATCCTGACAAGTGCATATCGTTGTCGGGATCGCTGGTGTATCGTTATGTGAGACCCAGCCTTTACTCTCCTGTCAGCCAGGAGAGGAACTCATTCATTTGGGGGTTTACTGTGAGGCTGCAGCATTAGCTGCGGTCCCTGCAGTAAACATTAACCCTTTCTGAAGGATTACACCGTGGGACCTGACTGTGCATGGGATAGGTAAGAATAATTTTGCTTTTTTATTTTATTTTTATTACAGGAAATGGTTTTTGCAGTAAAATAAAAGATGGTCAAAAACATGTGTCTTTATTTCATTAAAATGATTTTTAATTAAAGTGTGTGTGTTTTATTTTTATTTCATGCAATAGGATTAATAATTGATAGTTGTCTAATTGACAGCTCTCAATTATTAACCTGGCTTAAAATGACCTTTCAATTGCAAGGTCATTTTAACCCCTTATTAACCCATTCGCACCCATTCGCCACCGCTACAGGGCAATGGGAATAGACGGGCAAAGTGCCAGAAAGGGCAAATCTAATTAGAGATTTGCCCTTTCTGGGGTGTCTGGGGGCAGATGTTAGTAGCCAGGGGGGGGGCCAAAAATAATGGTCCCTCTCTGGGCTATTATTATCTGCCCCCACTCACTGGCTTTGTCTGTCTGGTTGCGAAAATAGGGCGGGAGCCCACGCATTTTTTTTCAGCAATTTTACACCTCATATATATATACATGTCATTGAATTTGTGACACATATTATATATATTTATATTTATAGTTCATACACTTCTACATAGTATAATAGCCACTAATTCAATTGACGGCTTTTGTGAAAATGCAGAACCCGACATGAAATGACACTTG
>JARQOD010006729.1:0-41716 GCA_033576555.1 Oophaga sylvatica | reverse complement strand
TTCTGTCCCCATGTCCAGCATTCTGTCCCTGTCTCACAGTGTGCCCCATGTCCAGAATTCTGTCCCCATGTCCAGAATTCTGTCCCCATGTCTCAGTCTGCCCCATGTCCAGCATTCTGCCCCATGTCCAGCATTCTGCCCCATGTCCAGCATTCTGCCCCATGTCTCACAGTCTGCCCCTGTGTCCAGCATTCTGTCCCTATGTCTCACAGTGTGTCCCCAGGTCCAGCATTCTGTCCCTATGTCTCACAGTGTGCCCCCATGTCCAGCATTCATGTCCCCATGTCTCACAGTCCGCCGCCAGTGTCCAGCAGGCAGCATTCTTCCCCCATGTCCAGTCTGTTCCTCGGCCCGAGTCTCACAGGCTGCCCCGCCGCTCAATAAGAAAAACCAACAACAACAAAAAACACCTTCTTACCTTGCCGTGCTCCTGCGGCGAAGTTCCCTCCACAAGCGCGCACTCGCCGGCGACTGACAATGACGTCAGACGCCGGCAACGTGCGCGTTGCGGCTGACGTCAGCTGCCAGCCTCCGATTGGCTGGCGGCTATTAACTATTGACGTGCGGGCACTGGCCAGCACGTCAATAGCATTAAACTACCACAGAACGCCGCCGCTAAGGGCCCAGTTTAGCCTGCTGGCTGCCGGTAGGAGCCCGGTGAGCAGAAGAGACGGGGTCCGATGTGGGCCCCCTCTGCCCACTGGGCTCCATTTGCCAGTCAGGGCAGTAATGCCCTGATGGCGGCCCTGTGGTGGGCCCCCCACACCACTGGGCCCTGGGCTACCGCCCAGATTGACCCTCTGGTAATACACCCCTGACCTCACCCTATATACTGAGATGTGGGGTACATGTTTTTTCTATTAGTCACCTACTGACTAACCTTCAGGGGGTGAATTATGGATATAGTTTTACATTTGGAATTAATAAAGTTTAGCTTTATCCTTTTGTCAGCAAAAGTGAGGAATGACAAGAGACAACACATTTAAGAAGATTCAGTTTTGGTTAAAACTATTCCAACATTATGAACATAAAAAAGGCTTCTCACCTATGTGACGTCTCGGATGTTTATTAACAGTTGATTTCCAAGTAAAACATTTCCCACATTAAGAAAATTAAAAAGGTTTCTCCCCTGTGTGACTGCTCTGATGTCTAACAAGAAGCTCTTTCCAGCTAAAACATTTCCCACATTCTGAACAGGAAAAAGGCTTCTCCCCTGTGTGAATTCTCTGGTGCTTAACCAAATCTGATTTCTGGTTAAAACATTTTCTACATTCTGAACAGGAAAAAGGCTTCTCCCCTGTGTGAATTCTCTGGTGCTTAACCAAATATGATTTCTGGTTAAAACATTTCCCACATTCTGAACAGGAAAAAAGCTTCTCCCCTGTGTGACTGCTCTGATGTCTAACAAGATGCCCTTTCCGGTTAAAACATTTCCCACATTCTGAACAGGAAAAAGGTTTCTCTCCTGTGTGACTGCTCTGATGTCTAACAAGATGTGCTTTCCGGTTAAAACATTTCCCACATTCTGAACAGGAAAAAAGCTTCTCCCCTGTGTGACTGCTCTGATGTCTAACAAGATGCTCTTTCCGGTTAAAACATTTCCCACATTCTGAACAGGAAAAAGGCTTCTCCCCTATGTGACGTCTCTGATGTTTATTACCAGTTGATTTCCAAGTAAACATTTCCCACATTAAGAAAATTAAAAAGGTTTCTCCCCTGTGTGACTGCTCTGATGTCTAACAAGAAGCTCTTTCCAGCTAAAACATTTCCCACATTCTGAACAGGAAAAAGGCTTCTCCCCTGTGTGAATTCTCTGGTGCTTAACCAAATCTGATTCTGGTTAAAACATTTTCTACATTCTGAACAGGAAAAAGGCTTCTCCCCTGTGTGAATTCTCTGGTGCTTAACCAAATATGATTTCTGGTTAAAACATTTCCCACATTCTGAACAGGAAAAAAGCTTCTCCCCTGTGTGACTGCTCTGATGTCTAACAAGATGCCCTTTCCGGTTAAAACATTTCCCACATTCTGAACAGGAAAAAGGTTTCTCTCCTGTGTGACTGCTCTGATGTCTAACAAGATGTGCTTTCCGGTTAAAACATTTCCCACATTCTGAACAGGAAAAAAGCTTCTCCCCTGTGTGACTGCTCTGATGTCTAACAAGATGCTCTTTCCGGTTAAAACATTTCCCACATTCTGAACAGGAAAAAGGCTTCTCCCCTGTGTGACTGCTCTGATGTCTAACAAGATGCTCTTTCCAGTTAAAACATTTCCCACATTCTGAACAGGAAAAAGGCTTCTCCCCTGTGTGACTTCTCTGATGTCCAATAAGATGCACTTTATGGTTAAAACATTTCCCACATTCTGAACAGGAAAAAGGCTTCTCACCAGTGTGAATTCTCTGGTGACTAACAAGAAGCCATTTATGGTTAAAACATTTCCCACATTCTGAACAGGAAAAAGGCTTCTCCCCTGTGTGACTTCTCTGATGAGTTACCAAATTTGATTTATCTGCAAAACATTTCCCACATTCTGAACAGGAAAAAGGCTTATCCCCTGTGTGAATTCTCTGGTGCTTAACCAAATCTGATTTCTGGTTAAAACATTTCCCACATTCTGTACAGGAAAAAGGCTTCTCCCCTGTGTGAGTTCTTTGGTGACTAACAAGATTCCATTTCAGGTTAAAATATTTCCCACATTCTGAACAGGAAAAAGGCTTCTCGCCTGTGTGAGTTCTATGGTGAGTTACCAAATTTGATTTCTCTGCAAAACATTTCCCACATTCTGAACAGGAAAAAGGTTTCTCCCCTGCGTGAGTTCTTTGGTGCCTAACCAAATTTGATTTCTGGTTAAAACATTCCCCACATTCTGAACATGAAAAAGGCTTCTCGCCTGTGTGAGTTCTATGGTGAGTTACCAAATTTGATTTCTCTGCAAAACATTTCCCACATTCTGAACAGGAAAAAGGCTTCTCCCCTGTGTGAGTTCTCAGGTGAGTAACCAAATCTGATTTCTGGTTAAAACATTTCCCACATTCTGAACAGGAAAATGTCTTCTTTGCTTTAGGAGCAGTTTGTTTTTTAATGCCTCTTTTGTGACTTTGATTTTCCTTAGTAGTCAGTAATAAATCAGAAGATGGGACCTGTTTCATAGGATCAGATGACAAATCTTTGCTGTGAATGGATGATGGTATATCTGGAGTAATGGCATTCACTTCAGTTGTATCTTGTAGGATCTCAAGATCATCAGATTTAAACATTGAAGATGTCAGCTGTCCCTCTGATCTCCTGGTACAGTCATCTGCTAAGACAAACATTTTTTTTAATAAAATATCCTTGAGTTTTATATTTTTGAATATTTCTACTTAAACTGTCCATAAAAATGGCAAGCTATGTAAAAAACTGTAATTATTTACCAAGACATTGACAGTTCACAGTCTAATAGAAAACCTTGTTGGATGAGCCCGTAGTGTGTGGTGTTCAACTGTTTGTTCATTCTGCCTCCCGAATATCGAATAAAAAGAAACCAATCAATGTTATGTAGGAGAAAATAATACCAATTCTCATCTCTCAAAAAACAAGTCCCCACTCAGGTCCATCATCTGTCAATGGAAAAACAGAGGTTCCCACACTACTAGTGGCTCAAAGACTGTTGAGAAGCAACAGAGTTTCTATAAACCAATCCAGGAAAATCCGCTCTCACTTCTGAGTCTTGCAGTGAGCTCAAACAACATTTAGGATCCCTGTATTTAGCAATATTATAGTGAGAAGAATCCACTTAATTTGCGGTGTGTGTCTCCTGGAGCACAATCTGGGCACTATGTGCTGGGTAATAAAATGGAAAATGTGTAATTATTCGAACGTCCATGACAGCACTACAGAGAGAGGGGATCCGCCCCTTAGGAACAGGAAACCTACAGATATAAAAGGGCGGCACCTCTCCCACACATCAGTTGGTTTCCTGTTCCTAAAGGACGGGTTTCCTACAGATGAAGATCTTCAGGAGGACCCAGGCCGGCCGGTCGACCCAGGTAGCGGGGGGGGATCTCCTACCTCGGCCGGTGCGGAGCCCCTGGAAGCGCCACGGTGGGTCCGGGTAGGATTCCACGGCAGTGTGCGGAGCAGGTGGAGCAGTATCCAGAGGATCTCTGTCTCCCAGCCAGCGCCGGTAGGTAAGTATTCCCCCCTCTCCCTGGTCCCGATGCCTTCTCCCTGTCCTCTCCTGTGGTCCTGTCATGGTGGGGGCCTCTTAAGGGGTGCAGCCGTGATTTTTAAAAAAAAAAAAAAAAAAAAAAAAAATATTTTAAAATTTGAATTTCCCGCCGCGTCACTGCTGTGAACGGCGCGGCGGGGTTTTTTTTTAATTTCCCGCCGCGCGTCGCTGCTATGGACGGCGCGGCGGGCGGTTTTGAATTTCCCGCCGCGCGTCACTGCTATGGACGGCGCGGCGGGGTTTTTGAAAATTTAGTTGTGCGCCGCTGTTGCAGCAGCGCGGCTGGGTTTGGGGGAGATCTCCGCTCGGAGGGGCGATGCAGCGGGGGATTATACTTACCTCCATCGGTACGGTGGGGTCCGTGCGAGCGGGGGAAAAAAGGGGGCGGAGTCTCCACCACCGGAACCGGAAGTGAGACGCCGGCCGGCGTTTTTGAAAATTTTGGCGGCTGCATCATCAGACGGCGCCTGCTGTGGGGACGGCGGGGAGGTGCGGGGGGGGGGGGGGGGCCGTGGGGCGGGGAGTAGGAGGGGGTGGACCCCTGGCCAGACCTGCTGATCCGGATATCCGGGGGAGGATATAAGGAGCCTAGGAAAGAGGTAAAGCGCTTCTGCCCCATTTTTTTTACGATGGACACTGCAGAGGCTTCCTCGGTGCAACAGGAGAGCCAGCAGCAGCAGACAGAGCGCTCCTCTTCAATGGCCAGGAGCACCAGCCGCAGAAGTTCCGCAGCTGGGAAAAAGCCCCCTCCCCGTGATCCGGTACCTACTGCTGTACAATCTGGGTAAGAGATCGTCAGATTTAGAATACCCAGGAATACAGTTTTTCCCCATTTTGTGTCTGTTACTAGGGGAAGAAGTGTTCGGTGAAAAGCAAGCACAGGGAATGTGCCTTTTGCGCTTGCCCTCTGCCTGACGCTTGCCCTAAGAGGTTGTGCCAGCCGTGCATGCAACAGACGGTAGGGCATTTTTAAGGGGAAGGGCAGGGGCATGGGATGACATAGTAAACCCCCCCTATGCCCCTTCCCTTTTTAGATAGCGGAGGAGACTCCAGATTTCACCGAAAGCCTGAAGGAGATAATAAGAGCAGAGTTGAAAGCGTCCTCAAGACACGGAAAATTTTCCAACTCACCTGCCGCCCATGATAGGGGTGAAGTTGTGTCAGGACCCTCCTCGCCTTCCTCTTCGGCTTCCTCCTCGTCTTCTACGGAAGACGCTACCCGTTTTTGTTTTCCCTTGGACCAGATGGACAAATTTGTCAAATCAGTTAGGTCCACCATGGGGGTAGAAGAGGCGAAACCAGAGCTCTCAGTACAGGATCTGATGTTTGGTGGTCTAGATCCAAAAAAACGGAGATCCTTTCCACTAAACAGTAGCATCCAAGGCCTTATAGACAGAGAGTGGAAGAAGCCTGAAAAAAGAGGCTCCTTACCCCAAGGCTGGATGCAGCAGTGGCGAAGGCTTCTAAAAAATCCTCCATCCCATTCGATGATATGGGGTCTTTGAAAAATCCACTAGACAAGAAGGCAGACTCCTTCTTGAAAGGCACATGGGAGATGTCGGCAGGTGCCCTGAGGCCGGCGGTTGCAGCCACTTGCGCAGCCAGGTCCTTGATGGTCTGGCTAGACCAGTTAGCATCCCAGTTAGCAGATGGAACCTCCAGGGGGTCAATTCGGAAGACCTTGCCAATAATTCAGAATGCGGCGGCTTTCCTGGCTGATTCCTCAGCGGACTCAGTAAGAATGGCTGCCAGAGCGGCAGGGCTGTCTAATGCAGCACGAAGGGCATTATGGCTGAAATGTTGGCCGGGCGATATTCAAGCCAGATCTCGCCTCTGCTCCATTCCGTGTGACGGCGAATATCTTTTTGGCCCGGTCCTGGACGAACTTTTAGAAAAGGCAGGGGACGACAAGAAAAAGTTTCCCAGTCTATCAACCCCTTCCTATAAAAGACCTTTCAGCAGAAGGAGGTTCAGCTACCGAAGGTCGTCCAGGGAACGAGCCAAATGGGATGAAAAGAGGTGAAGAGGTACAGGGTTTATGTTTAGAGGTCCACCTAGGGAAACAAAAAAACCCTCGCAATGACTAGCAATGCCGGTAGGAGGCAGATTGAAGGCCTTCTACCCGGCCTGGTCGGAAATCTCAAACAGTAGCTGGATCCTTAACATCATAGCTACAGGGCTGCGGTTAGAATTCTCCTCGGTACCTTGGGATAACTTTAAAATTACCCCACTCAGGTCATCGCCATCGGAGCAGGCCGCTCTAGAGTTGGAGGTTCAGGAGCTTTGCGCTAAGAAAGTCTTAGTGGAGGTGCCAGAAGCAGAGCGGGGTAAGGGGTTTTACTCCCCTCTGTTTTTGATCCGTAAACCGGACGGGTCTTTTAGAACAATTATTAATTTGAAAGCCCTCAATAAGTTCCTGATTATTCACCCATTTAAAATGGAAACGGTCAGCTCAGCAATAAAGCTTCTGTTTGAAAATTGCTTTATGGTGGTGTTAGATCTGAAAGACACTTATTACCACATACCAATCCATATGGAGCATCA
This sequence comes from Oophaga sylvatica, assembly GCA_033576555.1. Taxonomy (NCBI): domain Eukaryota; kingdom Metazoa; phylum Chordata; class Amphibia; order Anura; family Dendrobatidae; genus Oophaga; species Oophaga sylvatica. Next base: position 34,961 of record JARQOD010006729.1, on the reverse strand, counting down.
GCGTTTCCTCAGAGTAGCAATCCAGATGGGGGAATCACTGCGACATTTTCAATTTAGCGCCCTTCCCTTTGGCTTGGCGGTTGCCCCACGAGTGTTCACTAAGGTTATGTCGGAGGTCATGGCCCACTTACGTGAATCAAATATGCTCATAGTCCCCTACCTTGACGACTTTTTTATCATAGGAAAGACGGCAGAGCATTGCCTAGAGCAACTGAAAAGAGCGATTTCTACCTTAGAGCGGCTGGGATGGCTAATAAATACCAAAAAGTCTCGTTTGAATCCGATGAGGGTTCAGCAATTTCTAGGGCTAATTCTGGATTCACAAAATTAGAACTGTAGTTTACCGTCAGACAAGTTAATTTGCTTACGGTACCAGGTCCTAAACGCTTCCAGTAACCCCTCCATGTCGCTTAGGAAGGCCATGTCTCTTTTGGGCTCCCTCTCGTCCTGCATTCCCGCGGTTCGGTGGGCCCAATTCCACACAAGGGCACTGCAAGCTGAGGTCTTGCTGTATCAAAATTTGCTAGGTGGTTACCTGGAAGGCCAGCTATCCTTGTCCCAAGCTGCTATAAGATCCCTGGATTGGTGGAAGAATGAGACAAACCTGTCTAAGGGGGTTCCCTGGGAATATGACATATCCCGAATAGTCACAACAGATGCTAGCCCCTCTGGGTGGGGGGCTCATATGGGGGACGTTATGGTTCAGGGCTTATGGGAGCAGGATCAAATTCAAATGTCTTCTAATATGAAGGAATTAGCAGCGGTAGAGCTAGCGATTAAAAAACTCCTTGTCTATCTACAAGGTCACCACGTTCGAGTGCTCTCCGACAATCGGGTCACAGTCGCATACATCAACCACCAGGGTGGTACTCTTTCCGGTCCTCTCATGGAAGTGGCAAGGCGCCTACTTCAGATAGCAGAACGACACTTTCTTTCTCTAACGGCTCTACATATAAGGGGAGAAGAAAATACCAAGGCGGACTTCTTAAGCCGCAATCTCCTGAGCCAAGGAGAGTGGTCATTAAAGACTTCCATCTTCGACCTAATTGTGCGGAAATGGGGTCTACCGGAAGTAGATCTCTTTGCTACCAAAAGCAACAGGAAAGTGAGACAGTTCTGCTCTCTGAATCCCAAAGAACGCCCTCTGGCAGTGGACGCTCTTCTATTACAGTGGGATTTCAATCTAGCCTACGCATTTCCTCCCCTGTCCTTACTTCCCCTAGTATTGAGGAAGGTCAGGAAGGACAGGGCAAGGATAATATTAATCGCTCCTTTTTGGCCCAGGAGGGCATGGTTTTCATGTCTCAGAAACATGTCGATAGCTGACCCGTGGGTCCTGCCGGATATTCCCGATCTGCTCTCCCAAGGTCCAGTCTACCATCCTCGAGTAGCGGGCCTCCACCTGACGGCGTGGATTTTGAACGGTCGCTGCTGAGAGATAAGGGGTTTTCTGCTAATGTAATTAATACTCTCCTTAAAAGCAGAAAAGAGGTTACAACTAGGATCTACGCTAGGATTTGGAAGAAATTTCTTCAGAGCTCGGCGGTTGTAGCAGGGGACACAACACCGATAACCCAGATTCTAGAATTCCTACAAAAGGGTCTGGACTTAGGTCTCTCCACAAGCACCCTTAAGGTGCAAGTTTCAGCTTTAGGGGCACTCTTTAGTTGCAACATCGCAAATAATTACTGGGTCAGTAGATTCATTAAAGCTGCGGGTAGGTCGAGACCCATAGTGAAGGTGAGAATCTTGCCATGGGACTTAAATCTTGTTCTCACTGCTTTAACAGAGCCCCCTTTTGAACCTATATCAGCAGCATCAATAAAAATTCTTTCCCTTAAGACCGCTTTCCTGGTAGCATTAACCTCGGCTAGGAGGGTAAGTGACATCCAGGCACTATCTAGACTATCTCCTTACACTCAGGTCCTGAATGACAGGATAATACTTAGACCGGATCCGGCATACCTACCTAAGGTGTCTTCCGCTTTCCACAGAACACAGGAAATTATTCTCCCTTCGTTCATCCCTAATCCATCTAATCAAAAAGAGATGAAACTCCATACTTTAGATGTTAGAAGATGTCTGATGCAATATTTGGCAGTCACTGATCCCTGGAAAAGGGACAATGCATTGTTTGTCTCTTTTCAAGGAATTAACAAAGGCCGTAGATTAACAAAGAGCTCATTGGCCAGATGGATTAGGGAAGCAATTTCTCTGGCATACACCTCGAGGGGCAAGCAGCCACCTGAGAGGCTAAGGGCGCATTCCACTCGAGCTGTGGCGACTTCATGGGCAGAAAGGGCAGAAGTCTCGATTGACCAGATATGTAAGGCAGCTACGTGGTCTTCTCCACACACGTTTTACACTCATTATAGATTAGATTTGGGTGCTTCCTCAGACCTTTCTTTCAGACTAAGGGTGCTGCAGGCAGTAGTCCCTCCCTAAATAGTTATTACTCTCTGTAATTCTCTCTGTAGTGCTGTCATGGACGTTCGAATAAAGTCTAAGTTACTTACCGTTAACGGTATTTTTCGAAGTCCATGACAGCACCCTTACATTCCCACCCAGGTTCTATGTGCACTTCTTCCGCTTATGTAGTCCACATGTAATAAACAATTGATTAATGTTACTGTGTGATGCATAAAATTTTTTGCTGTATACCATTTAACCTTGATGTCCTCTTATGCTCTGTAATCCAACTGATGTGTGGGAGAGGTGCCGCCCTTTTATATCTGTAGGTTTCCTGTTCCTAAGGGGCGGATCCCCTCTCTCTGTAGTGCTGTCATGGACTTCGAAAAATACCGTTAACGGTAAGTAACTTAGACTTTTTCACTCTCCAACATCCACTGCGTGTTAATTTCCGGGAAGTGGCTGTGGAGTCACAATATTCACTCCTCCTACACACGTGGTGTAAATTGTTGGTACCCCTCGTTTAATGACAGAAAAACCCACAATGGTCACAGAAATAACTTGAATCTGACAAAAGTAATAATAAATCAAAAATCTGTGAAAATGAACAGATGAAAGTCAGACATTGATTTTCAGCCATGCTTCCACAGAATAAAAAAAAATAAGACTCAAGAAATAGGCCTGGACAGTAATGATGGTTCCCTTAACTTAACCGCTTCATGACCGCCAACGGTAGATAAATGTCGGCGCTAGCAGGGCTTTGTGCAGCTCCGACGTTTGTCTACGGTCGGCGGTTTTGTGCTCATCAGGACCCCCACGTACCTTATAATGAGGGGATTCCGGCACACAACGCTTCCTGTGACCTCCGACCTCACTGAGACCTGATTGGTTTAGGTCCTGATGATGTCAGCGTTACACCAGCCAATGAGACAAATCACTAGGAACGTTTGTTGTAGCAATGAACTTTCCCGGGCGATCTGCCTCATAAAAACGCTGTTTCTCCTCAGATCTCCTGTCAGTAAGAGATTAGAGGAGGAACAGTGTCACAAGTGCTGCTGCCAACAGCTGTGTCAGTCAGCGATCCTGTTATAAAGTAAGAAATAGATAAGGTTAGGGTTAGTGCTATAGTTAGGGTTAGTGTTATAGTTAGGGTTAGTGCTATAGTTAGGGTTAGTGTTATAGTTAGGGTTAGTGTTATAGTTAGGGTTAGTGCTATAGTTAGGGTTAGTGTTATAGTTAGGGTTAGTGTTATAGTTAGGGTTAGTGTTATAGTTAGGGTTAGTGCTATAGTTAGGGTTAGTGTTATAGTTAGGGTTAGAGCTATAGTTAGGGTTAGTGCTATAGTTAGGGTTAGTGTTATAGTTAGGGTTAGTGCTATAGTTAGGGTTACTGTTATAGTTAGGGTTAGTGCTATAGTTAGGGTTAGTGCTATAGTTAGGGTTACTGTTATAGTTAGGGTTAGTGTTATAGTTAGAGTTAGTGTTATAGTTAGGGTTAGTGCTATAGTTAGGGTTAGTGCTATAGTTAGGGTTAGTGTTATAGTTAGGGTTAGTGCTATAGTTAGGGTTAGTGTTATAGTTAGGGTTAGTGCTATAGTTAGGGTTAGTGTTATAGTTAGGGTTAGCGCTATAGTTAGGGTTAGTGCTATAGTTAGGGTTAGTGCTATAGTTAGAGTTAGTGTTATAGTTAGGGTTAGTGCTATAGTTAGGGTTAGTGCTATAGTTAGGGTTAGTGCTATAGTTAGGGTTAGTGCTATAGTTAGGGTTAGTGCTATAGTTAGGGTTAGTGCTATAGTTAGGGTTAGCGCTATAGTTAGGGTTAGCGCTATAGTTAGGGTTAGTGTTACAGTTAGGGTTAGTGTTATAGTTAGGGTTAGTGTTATAGTTAGGGTTAATGCTATAGTTAGGGTTAGTGTTATAGTTAGGGATAACGCTATAGTTAAGGTTAGCGCTATAGTTAGGGTTATCGCTATGGTTAGGGTTAGCGCTATGGTTAGGGTTAGGCTGGGGTCACAAACCGTCAACTAAATCTGACCGTTTTAGTGGGACGATTATCGCAGAAAAGTTTCATGAACATTGATGCGTCTAGCATCCGATTTTCCCTACCCATAGACTTGCATTGGCGATTGTCGACCCCCAATCGGAGACAATCGCAGCATGCGAGGGGGAGCTCAGCTAATCGCCTCCGGGTGTTAGCTGATTATCACAGCTGACACCGGGACTGTGTGCCAGGAGCGGTCACGGACCGCTCCCGGCACATTAACCCCTGGCACACCGCGATCAAACATGATCGTGGTGTTCCACGTGGGCACAGGGGAGCATCGCGCAGGGAGGGGGCTCCCTGCGCGCCCCCCCTGAGACCCTCAGTGCAGCGCGATGTGATCGCGCTATTCTGAGGGCTTCCTCCCTCCCAGGACCCGGATCCAAGATGGCGCCGGGGTCCTGGAGGGAGGCGGCTTCATCAGTGACTGCTGAGAGCAGACACTGAGAAGCCTGCAGCGCTGCCTGTGAGATCGCTGGTCTCACAGAGTGCTGTGCACACTGTGAGACCAGCGATCTGACATTTTACAGTGATGTCCCACCCTAGGACAAAGTAAAAAAGTGAAAAAAATAAAAATAAACGTGTAAAAAAAAATTCCAAAATAAATAAATAATAAAAAAATATTCCCAATAAATTCATTTCTTCCTGTAAATAAAAAAAATAAAACAATAAAAGTACACATATTTGGTATCGCCGCGTCCGTAACGACCCCCCCTATAAAACTGTCCCACTAGTTAACCCCTTTTGTGAACCCCTTAAAAAAAAAAAAAAAAAAAACAAAGCAAAAAATCAATGCTTTATCATCATACCGCCGAACAAAAAGTGGAATAACACGCGATCAAAAAGACGGATGTAAATAAACATGGTACCGCTGAAAACGTCATCTTGTCCCGCAAAAAACGAACCGCCATACAGCATCATCAGCGAAAAAATAAAAAAGTTATAGCTCGCAGAATAAAGCGATGCAAAAATAATTTTTTATATAAAATTGTTTTTATTCTATAAAAGCACCAAAACATAAAAAAATGGTATAAATGAGGTTTCGCTGTAATCGTACTGACCCGAAGAATAAAACTGCTTTATCAATTTTACCACACGCGGAACGGTATAAACGCCTCCCCCAAAAGAAATTCATGAATTGCTGAATTTTGTTCATTCTAACCTCCCAAAAATCGAAATAAAAAGCGATCAAAAAATGTCACGTGCTCAAAAATGGTACCAATAAAAACGTCAACTCGTACCGCAAAAAATAAGACCTCACATGACTCTGTGGGCCAAAATATGCAAAAAATTATAGCTCTCAAAATGTGGCGATGCAAAAAACTATTTTTTGCAATAAAAAGCGTCTTTTAGCGTGACAGCTGCCAATCATAAAAACCCGCTATAAATAGTAAATCAAACCCCCTTTGTCACCCCTTAGTTAGGGAAAAATAATAAAATTTAAAAAATTTATTTATTTCCATTTTCCCATTATGGTTAGGGTTAAGGCTAAAGTTAGGGTTAGGGTTGGCGCTAAAGTTAGTATTAGGGTTATGGTTGGGATTAGGGTTAGGGTTGCGGCTAAAGTTAGGGTTAGGGTTGGCGCTAACGTTAGGATTAGAGTTAGGGTTGGGATTAGGGTTATGGGTGTGTTAGGTTTGTGGTTAGGGCTGGGACTAGGGTTAGGGGTGTGTTGGGGTTTAGGGTTGGAGTTAGAATTAGGGGGTTTCCGCTGTTTAGGCACATCAGGGGCTCTCCAAATGTGACATGGCGTCTGATCTCAATTCCAGCCAACTCTGCGTTGAAAAAGTCAAACTGTGCTCCTTCACTTCTGAGCTCTGCCATGCGCCCAAACAGTAGTTTACCCCCACATATGGGGTATCAGCGTACTCTGGACCCCAAGAGTTATTGTACAATTTGTCCTATTTCTTCTGTTACCCTTGGGAAAATAAAAAACTGGGGGCAAAAATATCATCTTTTTTAAAAAAAAAAAAAGATTTTTTTTATTTTTACGGCTGTACGTTATAAACTTCTGTGAAGCACTTGGGGCTTCATAGCGCTCACCACACATCTAGATAAGTTCCTTGTGGGGTCACTTGTGGGGGGTTTCCACTGTTTAGGCGCATCAGGGGCTCTCCAAATGCGACATGACGCCCCCAGACCATTCCATCAAAGTCTACAATCCAAAACGTCACTACTTCCCTTCCGAGCCCCAACGTGTACCCATACAGTAGTTTTCTCCCACATATTGGGTATCAGCGTACTCAGGACAAATTGGACAACAACTTTTGGGGTCCAATTTCTCCTGTTACCCTTGTGAAAATAAAATATTGGGGGCGAAAAAAATAATTTTTGTAAAAAATATATATTTTTTATTTTTACGGCTGTACGTTCTAAACTTCTGTGAAGCACTTGGGGGTTCAAAGTGCTCACCACACAACTAGATAAGTTCCTTGAGGGGTCTAGTTTCCAAAATGGTGTCATTTGTGGGGGGTTTCCACTGTTTAGGCAGATCAGGAGCTCTCTAAACACGATATGGCATCCAGCCAATTCTGCGTTGAAAAAGTCAAACGGTGCTCCTTCCTTCCAAACTCTGCCATGCACCCAAACAGTGGTTTACCCCCATATGGGGTATCAGCGTACTCAGGACAAATTGCACAATAACTTTTGTGGTCTTGTTACCCTTGGGAAAATAAAAATTGGGGTGAAAAGATCATTTTTGTGGAAAAATTATGATTTTTTAATTTTACGGCTCTACGTTATAAACTTGTCTGAAGCACTTGGGGGTTCAAATTGCTCACCAAAGATCTAGATAAGTTCCTTAGGGGGTCTAGTTTCCCAAATGGGGTCACTTGTGGGGGGTTTCCACTGTTTAGGCACATCAGGGGCTCTCCAAATGCAACATGGCGTCCAATCTCAATTCCAGCCAATTTTGGTTGGAAAAAGTCACATGGTGCTCCTTCCATTCCAAGCTCTGCCGTGCGCCCAAACATTGGTTCCCCCCTACATATCGGGTATCAGCGTACTCAGGACAAATTGGACAACAACTTTTGTGGTCCAATTTCTCCTGTTACCCTTGGGAAAATAAAAAATTAGTGACTAAAAATAATTTTTGTTGGAAAAAAATAGGATTTTTTATCTTCATGCCGGCCATTATAAACTTGTGTGAAGCACTTGGGGGTTCAAAGTGCTCACCAAAGCTCTAGATAAGTTCCTTAGGGGGTCTAGTTTCCAAAATGTGGTCACTTGTTGGGGGTTTCTACTGTTTAGGCTCATCTGGGGCACTGCAAACGGAACATGACCCCCATCAACGTCTGCATTCCAAAACGTTACTACTTCCTTTCCAAGCCCTGCCGTGCGCCCAAACAGTTTCCCCCCAACATATTGGGTATCAGCGTACTCAGGACAAATTGGACAACAACTTTTGGGGTCCAATTTCCTTGGGAAAAATCAAAAATTTGGGACTAAAAAATCATTTTTGTGGAAAATTGTTTATTTTTTTTTTCACACCCAGGCATTATAAACTTTTGTGAAACACTTGGGGGTTCAAAGTGCTCACAACAGATCTAGATAAGTTCCTTAGGGGGTCTAGTTTCCAAAATGGTGTCACTTGTGGGGGGTTTCCACTGTTTAGGCGCATCAGGGGCTCTCCAAACGCAACAAGGCATCCAATCTCAATTCCAGCCAATTTTAGTTTGAAAAAGTCAAACGGCGCTCCTTCCCTTATGAGCTCTGCTGTGCGCACAGACAGTGGTTTTCCCCACTTATGGGGTATCAGCGTACTCAGGAGAAATTGCACAACAACTTTATCTGTCCATTTTCTTCTTTTACCCTTGTGAAAATAAAAAAAAAGTTTGTAAAAGATAATTTTTGTGGATAAAAAGTTAAATATTCATTTTTTCCTTCCACGTTGCTTCAGCTCCTGTGAAGCACCTGAAGAGTTAATAAACTTCTTGAATGTGGTTTTGAGTACCTTGAGGGGTGCAGATTTTAGAATAGTGTCACTTTTGGGTATTTTCTGCTATATAGACCCCTCAAAGTGACTTCAAATATGAGGTGGTCCCTAAAAAAAATGGCTTTGTAAATTTTGTTGTAAAAATGAGAAATCGCTGGTCAACTTTTAACCCTTATAATTTCCTAAGAAAAAAAATCTTGATTCCAAAATTGTGCTGATGTAAAGTAGACATGTGGGAAATGTTATTTCTTAACTATTTTGTGTGACATGTTTCTCTGTTTTAAGGGAATAAAAATTCAAAGTTTGAAAATTGCAAAATTTTCAAAATTTGCGCCATATTTGCGCTTTTTTCAAAAATAAACGCAAGTTATATCGAAGAAATTTTACTATTAACGTGTAGTACAATATGTCACGAGAAAACAATCTCAGAATCGCGAAGATCCGTTGAAGCGTTCCAGAGTTATAACCTCATAAAGAGACAGAGGTCAGAATTGTAAAAATTGGCCCGGTCATTAACGTGCAAACCACCCTTGGGGGTGAAGGGGTTAAGGTAAAAATAGGCAGGGTCATGAAGGGGTTAAAAGTCTGGTTGATCATAACATAGGGGCTTGTGGGACCATTCACAAAAACCGTCAGGGGTTTCCACAATCATTGGTCAACAAAAAGTACCGAAAGGGGCAGTCAGGGGCTTTACACAATGGAGAGCTGCTTGCCCTTAAGTATAAGGATAATAATCTATTTTTATCCTGAGCTCGATCCACACAGATGCCACAAGGGCCACTGCAGACCAACAGGGATCCACTACTCCAAAACCTGTGTCTGTCATTGACCACAACAAATATATGGGGGTGTGGACCTTGCAGATCAGGTTCTACAGCCACACTAGGTATCAAGAAAATCATATACCTGGTACAAGAAGTTAGTCATTTATTTGTTTCAGGTGGCCACATATAATTCTTTTGTGTTATACAAAAAAATCCGGAAATGCAGATACTTTCCTTGATTATCAGGAAAAGGTCATTGAAAATCTTGTGTTTTGAATATTTTGTCCCCACCAATCCTTTATAATCTGAAGATGTCAGAAGACTCACTGAGCGACATTTTATTGCTCTCATCCCAGTAACTAAAACAAGAAAGAACCCCAGAGATGTCGTGTATGTTCCAAGAGAGGAACGAGGCATGATACCTGCTATTATTACCCACAATGCCATCATTGCCAGCCTTATGCCTCCATCACTGCTTTACAATCTCCATATAGAACCACGTTTTTACACTGTTTTGACATTCAAGCATTTGGTTTATTTAGTGACAGACACATTTGAGTAGAGCTGACTTGACAATTTCCGGGGGTAGGTGGGGGGACGTCTCCAGAGACACAAGCTGGGCACAATATATTGGGCACTACAATGACATTTTTGCTCTAAAACTTCCACTACGTGTTTCTGGAAATCATCCATGTAGTGAAAATGGTCACTATATCCATAGATGAATTCCCAGAGCGGTGTCATTTCCAAAATGGGGTCACTTCAGGGGGGATTCTGTCGTTCTGGCATAAAGCCGCTCTCCAAAGTGCCATAACAGCAGAATCCCCCCTGAAGTGACCCCATTTTGGAAATAGCTAGAGTAGAAACCATGGCACTCAACTTGAGGAGAGGTAGGTGCACAAGTCAGGCATCCGGCCCAATAGACATGAAACGAAAAACTTGGCACTGAGGAGGTAGGACAGGAAAAGTTCATTTATTGATGGTGCATCCAGACAAAAAACATGAACATTTTCACTCCGTTAAAGGACCTTCATCAGATTATTTCCTAAGAGGACACTTGAAATAGTAAAAATATTGTATGCCAGAGACAGCAAATACTCCAAAAAAAGACAATGGTAATGCTGGATGCGTTAACCATGTAAGGCACAGGGTATGTCACTGGGACCGTAGCGGCAAGAAAAGGCTCTGAAATGTAGTGCTGCGTCAGCGCAAGTGCTTTACAAGCTCAATTCTTGTCAGGGAGAAAGCGCTCAGTCGCCGGGACCAGAGCAGAGCAAGGAGCTGATGGCGTCCTGCTGTCCACTATTTGAAGTGTCCTCTTTGGAAATAATCTGATGAAGGTCCTTTAACGGACAGAAAACATTCATGTTTTTTGTCTGGATGCACATGTCATACCTCCTGAGTCCCATTTTGGAAATGACACCCCTCTGGGAATTCATCTATGGGTGTAGTGACCAGTTACCTATCTACCTATTTTCCAATGTAAAATCTGGGGTTTAGTGGTAAAAATGTACCGTATTTTTTGAACTAAAAGACGCACTTTTTTCGCCCAAATTTTGGGGGAAAATGTGAGTGCGTCTTATAGTCGGAATATAATTACAAATGCGGCGGAAGCGGTGCTCTGTGCGGGTCTCTGTACTCAGACGGCAGCAGCTCTCCGTGCTGCTTGGAGGGCTCCGCCAGCTTTTTGTTAAAGCCCGGAGGCCCCCGAAGTTCCATTGCTGCGATGTGGTGGCCTCCGTAAAAATGACCGCTTGGGGCAGCACAAGCTCAGATTCAGATCTCGTCCTAAGATATCATTGGCGAGATCTGAATTTGAGCATGCGCCGCCCCAGTGGCCATTTTCCCGGAGGCCACTGCATCGAAGCAGTGGAGCTGCAGGGGCCTCTTTCTTTGACAAAATGCCGGTGGGGCCCCCATGCAGCACAGAGCGGCGCCGCCACCCCAGCACAGAGCGCTGCCGCCGTCCCAGCACAAAGCACCGCTGCTGCACCAGCCAGGGATGGGATTTTCTGGAGGCCTCTGCACCAGCCTGGACCACCGAACAACCCCTGTGACCACTCTTGCACCTGTGCCAATCCCCCCCGGTAAGCTGAATTCAGACTGTAAGATGCACCCCCATTTGACACTTTTTTCCCTATTTTCCTTTTGAAAATTTGGGGTGCGTCTTATGGTCCGAAAAATACGGTAATGATTTTTTCTTCACTGCCCAATGGTATAATTATCTATGGAACAGCTGTGGGGTCAGTATGCTCACTGCACCACTAGAAGAATTCATTCAGGGAAGTATTTTGTAAAATGCAGTCACTTTTGGGGGCTTATGCTGTTCTGGCACCTCAGGGGCCCTGACAATGTGACATGTCACCCACAAACAATTCCAGCAAAATCTACTCTCCAATATGGCGCTCCTTCCCTTCCAAGCTCTGCCATACGCCCAAACAGTAGTATTCTCCCACATATGGGGTATCAGCGTGATCAGGAGAAATTGCACAACAAATTGTATGGAGAAATTTCTCCTGTTACCCTAATGAAAATGCAAAATATGGAGCGAAAAAGATTTGTGAAAAATGTTTTTTTTATTTCCATTGCTCTACGTTATAAACTTCTGTGAAGCACCTGTGGGTTCAAGGTGCTCAATACACATCTAGATAAGTTCCCAAGGGGACCAATTTCCAAAATAGGGTCACTTGTTGGGTGTTTCCACTGTTTAGGCACATCAGGGGCTCTCCAAACGCAACATGGCAACCGCTAATTATTCCATCATATTTTACATTTAAAAACTCAAATGGCGCGCCTTCCCTTCCGAGCCCTGCCGTGTGCCCAAACAGTAGATTTCCCCCACATATGGGGTATCAGCATGCTCAGGAGAAATTGCAAAACAAAATGTATTGTCCATTTTCTCCTGTTACCCTTGCGAAAGAAAAAAAAAATTAAGTAGAAAAGAAAATATTTGTGAAAAAAAAGTAAATGTTTATTTTTTCCTTCCAAATTCCAGTCATCTGCCATGTGCCCAGAGAGTAGTGTACAATCGTACGTAGGGTATTGTGCGAAGCTGGAAAATAATTTGTAAGATTAATTTATTTTCTATTATTCTTTGTGAATAATTACAAAGTCACCACCACATAAAGTGACACACGTCAGATATTAAAAATGGGGCCTGATTAAGAACCTGATTATGGTCATTATTCTCCCGTCACTTTGCACTCATTATGTGACTATTTTATGAAGTTTGTCTCGTCCCAATATATGTCCTTTTGTAATTAATAAAATTGTGTCTATTTATGCAGCAATTGGTGACTCAATTTTTCTCTGTTTTTCCATATGTTCATGAGTCTTTTTTGAATTATTACTTATGGGAATATTCGGCACACTGGTGTCTTTATCTGAAGCATGTATCTTTGGAGTCTCTTTGTTATAAGTAAGAGATTGATGATATTGGACAGGCGCCGCTGGTGACATTTTGCTGGATGTAATTTTTTTTCTAAGCCTCCCAATAGTCACAATATTATAGGCAATATCAACAATAATATCAATGCTATTCTATGCATTATGTGAAAATGGGGGGCAGGTCAGTGAGGGGTCAGTGACCGGTCATAAGCCAATACAGATGAATATGTAGCCAGAGCACCACATAAAGCCCCGCCCACAGCCCCCAAAGTCCCGCCCCAGAGCACGAGAATCTCATTAACTGAAAACTACAAATACAGACTAAACAACAGTAAACCAGAGTTGCAGTCATTTATGGTGGACCATTGGAGCTACTATGAATCCTGACCAGGAGATTAGAGAAAATAATATTGCTCCCCATTTCAGGAGAGATTGTGCAGTAATCTGAATTTCTTAGGATCAAAAACAATGTAATTTATGAGGTGGAGTGAATCCATGAAACCAGGGCTGGAGCCAACACATCTCCTGCAGGCGTGAATAAATGTATATTACAGCCATCAGCCACGCACAGCTCAGAGATATATCATGGCACAGGGGTGATGTGTTTTATGTAGATTATCACAATCCTCCTTGAAGTTAGTTGGTTTTAATACAAATTGAAAAGTCCGGATAAAGGGAAACTCTGCTGTTATTGTACAGAAATTCACACTTGACCTCACTGCACATTTAATGTTGTCGATCATAAGAGGGAAGTTTGGCCAGAAAGACTGGACCTGGTCTTGTAGGGACCATATGAGACATTCAGCAGCACAGAAGGGAGAGAAGATCCATCCGATAAGATCTCAGGGATCTAGGAAGCCAACAGCATCATCACCCTCTGCTTTCTATTACAGGCCCATGACTGAGAAGAATCTGTGACTTCTCTGCATTTAGCGGTCACTACTCACCTGGGTAGTCATATGTGGGAATCTCCTCTTTACACCGCTCATCACCCCTCACATATGTCTCTGTAGTATTAATATGGGTCAGATCTTCACCCTGAAACAAATATTGTAAAAGTCACCGACAGATGGAGAAGTCCCATCTATGATCAGCTCTAATCCTGCCATCTCCACCGTTCTCATTACACAAGTATAAAACATATAATACTGGGGGATAAAACAAGACTGAGCACAAGACCTTCACAGCCGTCTACACATCATAGGGGAGATCTCCTGACACCTTCTCTCCATCTACCTGATGATCCTGAGGAGCATTGGGATCTTCTTGGTTACAGTCCTGTGGAAGAAGAGGACGGGGACATCTCTCTGGTGTTGTCCTCTTACTGGATAGATCTGGAGGAAACACATACAGGGAGTGAATTCATTATTTACATACAGATAATTATAGACCGTGTGTATTTAGTCTTGTCTATTACCTGGTGATGTGAGGGGCTGGGGAACCTCCATTATGACGTTCTTGTACAGATCTCTGTGTCCTTCTAAATACTCCCACTCCTCCATGGAGAAATAGACAGCGACATCCTGACACCTTATAGGAACCTGACACATACAATGATACCGTCATCCCCCGATCCCTTCATAGTGTTACTGTATAATGTCCCAGCATTCCCAGCAGTGTCACCTCTCCAGTCAGCAGCTCAATCATCTTGTAGATGAGTTCTAGGATATTCTGGTCATTGATGTCCTCATGGATGAGGGGGTGAGGTGAAGGCCCTGTGATTGGGCTCAGGGGTCTTCCCCATCCCTCAGACACAGGGTCCTGACAGCGATCACTAGAGGTCTTCTTCACCACTGTGTAATCCTGGTAATGGAGAGACACATTAATAAATCTCACTACAGACATTTCCAGAGTCCTCACCTCTCCAGTTCTGTCCGTTATTCCCATAGATAAGAATGATGTAATGTGACGTCATCAGAATCTCTCACCTCTCCAGTGAGACGGAAGAGGATCTCTAGGGTGAGGTGTAATATCCTCTCCACCATCTTGTCTCTGTCCATATCCATCCTTGATGGGTAAATGAGGAGAATTCTCTTCTGTAGAAGATTTTCACTGAGAGGATCCGATATTGTAGAGACCTGAATGAGAAGAAGATGAGGCGATGTAACATCATAAGAATCCTGTAATAATACAATTACTGGAGATAATAAGGGAAACATATGAGATTTATTATTTACAGGATTTAGTTTTCTTCTTTACATCTACTAATAACACCTATATATTTAGGCCACAGACAACAAGCAGTTTCTTCCTTGGAGTCGGCAGCTGAATACGTTCCTCATAGACTCATCTTCCATAACGCTAATTCTCCTCTCATTACCGACCCTGGAATCGGCATTAGTAATACTGCAGGAGATATTCACTACACGTGACATGAGAAATAACTACTTCATGATGAGGACGACATCTTCATCTTCTACTACGGCTCTAGAGACATATTTGTCCAGAGTCGGTCCCTGACTCCATCACCGCCGTCGTCTATATGAATGTTTCCCGTCTTCCCCGCACTGTAATCTTCTATCACGTGAGATCTCAGCTCTGATTCACACACAGAAGTTTGAGGATTTTGGAAAAATTTTCTGTTTCCACAAACACAACGGACAGAAATTATCTGATCCCAAAGTCTCCATGTACAGTGATTTATGGGGTTTATTTCTGGCCTTAGACTTTCCCATATTACAAGAAAAACTCCAGATAAAAACAGATATTAAAATATTTCTAAAGAAAATTGGCTCCAACAATTCTTGTAAAAATAAAAAACATGGAAAAAGCAGAAGACACATTTTATAATTTTTAACATGTTAAACATTTATTAACCCCTTTCTGTCATCCGACATACTATTCCGTCCATGTGACCTCGGACTTAATACCCAGGGACGGGATAGTACGTCTCAGCGATCGGACACGCTCCCGGGGGGAGCGCAGCTGATTGCGGCCGGGTGTCAGCCGATTATCACAGCTGACACCCGGCATTATGTGCCAGGAGCGGTCACGGACCACTCCGGCACATTAACCCCTGGCACACCGCGATCAAACATGATCACGGTGTACCAGGGGCACAGGGAAGCATAGCGCAGGGAGGGGGCTCCCTGCGTGCTCCCCTGAGACCCTCAGAACAGCGCGATGTGATCACGCTGTTCTGAGGCCTTCCTCCCTGCAAGGCCCCGGAACCAAGATGGCCGCCAGGTCCTGCAGGGAGGCGGCTTCCTCAGTGTCTGCCGAGAGCAGGTGCGGAGAAAGCCTGCAGCACTGCGAGTCAGATCGCTGTGCACACTGTGAGACCAGCGATCTGGTATTATACACTGATGTCCCACCCTGGGACAAAGTAAAAAAGTTAAAAAAATAAAAATCACACGTGTAAAAAAAAAAAATTCCCCAATAAATTCATTTCATCCTGTAAATAAAAAGAAACAAACAATAAAAGTATACATATTTGGTATCGCCGCGTCCGTAACGACCCCCCCCTATAGAACTGTAGCCCTTTAGTGAACCCCTTAAAAAAAAAAGCAAAAAATCAATGCTTTATCATCATACCGCCAAACAAAAAGTGGAATAACACGCGATCAAAAAGACGGATATAAATAAACATGGTACCTCTGAAAACGTCATCTTGTCCCGCAAAAAAAGCCGCCATACAGCATCATCAGCGAAACATTAAAAAGTTATAGCTCGCAGAATAAAGCGATGCAAAAATAATTACCGTATATACTCATGTATAAGCCGACCCCCCTAATTTTGCCACTAAAAACGGGGGAAAACTTATTGACTCACGTATAAGCCTAAGGTGAAAAATGATTATGCCCCCATATGATGCTCCATAGATTATGCCCCCATATGTTCCACAGATTATGCCACATATGCTCCACAGATTATGCCCCCATATGCTCCACAGATTATGCCCCCATATGTTCCACAGATTATGCCCCCATATGTTCCACAGATTATGCCCCCATATGCTCCACAGATTATGCCCCCATATGCTCCACAGATTATGCCCCCATATGTTTCACAGATTATGCCACCATATGCTCCACAGATTATGCCCTATATGTTCCACAGATTATGCCCCCATATGCTCCACAGATTATGCCCTATATGTTCCACAGATTAAGCCCCATATGCTCCACAGATTATGCCCCTATATGTTCCACAGATTATGCCCCTATATGTTCCACAGATTATGCCCCATATGCTCCACAGATACGTCCTTTATGCTGCAAAAAAAAAAAAAAAAATCTAAGTTACTTACCATTAACGTGATTTTACAGAGCCCATGACAGCACCACCTGAGAGAAGGGTCTCCGGCCACCAGGACAGGAAACCTACTGAACAAAAAGGGCGGTACCTCTCCTTCGCATCAGTTCGGTTTCAGAGTACGAGAGGACCTCCAGACAAATTAGTTAGCATAACCTCCACCATACACATTTTTACTAACACCCCTAATTAGTGCACACCATAAGTGATAGAAGAGAGGGAGGGAATACAAGGGTGCTGTCATGGGCTCTGCAAAATCCCGTTAACGGTAAGTAACTTAGATTTTTCCCCCTTCCCATGACAGCACCACCTGAGAGATTTATATAGACTGAAGCACCCTAGGGAGGGATAGCCGCTTCCAGCACCTTTCTACCGAAAGACAGGCTAGCAGAGGAGGACAGATCAAGACGATAATGTTTATAAAAAGTAGTAGGGGAAGACCATGTGGCCGCCTTACATATCTCTTCGATGGAAACCTCCGCCCTCTCAGCCCAGGAGGTCACCACAGCCCTGGTGGAATGTGCTCTCAGATCCTGTGGTACTGGTGTCTTACTAGATGTGTAGGCTAAGCTAATGGCGTCCCTAATCCATCTAGCTAAAGATCCTTTCGTGACACTACTTCCTTTCCTATTGCCTTGGAAAGACAAATAAGGACTTCCTTTTCCTATCCTGACTGGTCCTGTCTACATAGTGTAATAGGGTTCTCCTTAAATCTAATGTGTGGAGTCTACATTCTTCCTCTGATATTGGCTCATTGAAGAAGGAGGGCAATATAACCTCTTGACTTCTATGAAATTTGGAGGCCACTTTTGGGAGATAGGCTGGATCTGGTTTCAGTATAACCCTATCCTCTAATATCTGCATGAACGGAGGCTCTATTGATAGGGCTTGTAGATCACTAACCCTACGCGCTGAAGTCAAAGCTATCAGGAACACCGTTTTGAGAGTCAGGTTTTTGATAGAAGTTCCCCCTAGGGGTTCAAAGGGAAATTTTGTCAATGCTTCCAAGACTAAATTTAGATCCCAAATCCCAAGGGGGAACCCTTGGGCCTGGTGCTGGTCTAGATCTTTGACAGGCTTTAACCCCTCTCTGACATCTGACGTACTATCCCGTCCATAAAACCCGTGACAATCTGACCACGGACGGGATAGTACGTCATAGCGATCAGCTGCGCTCCTGGGGGGGGAGCGCAGCTGATCGCCGCCGGGTGTCAGCTGATTATCACAGCTGACACCCAGGACTGTGTGCCAGGAGCGGTCACGGACCGCTCCCGGCACATTGACCCCTTGCACACCGCGATCAACATGATTGCGGTGTACTGGGGGCACAGGGGAGGATCGCGCAGGGTGGGGGCTCCCTGCGCGCCCCCTGAGACCCTCAGAACAGCGCGATGTGATCGCGCTGTTCTGAGGGCTTCCTCCCTCCCAGGACCCGGATCCAAGATGGCGCCAGGGTCCTGGAGGGAGGCGGCTTCCTCAGTGCCTGCCGAGAGCAGGCACTGAGAAGCCTGCAGCGCTGCCTGTGAGATCGCTGGTCTCACAGAGTGCTGTGCACACTGTGAGACCAGCGATCTGACATTTTACAGTGATGTCCCACCCTGGGACAATGTAAAAAAGTAAAAAAAATAAAAATAAACGTGTAAAAAAAAAATTCCAAAATAAATAATAATAAAAAAAAATTCCCCAATAAATTCATTTCTTCCTGTAAATAAAAAAAACAAAACAATAAAAGTACACATATTTGGTATTGCCGCGTCCGTAACGACCCCCCCTATAAAACTGTCCCACTAGTTAACCCCTTTTGTGAACCCCTTAAAAAAAATAATAAAAACAAAGCAAAAAATCAATGCTTTATCATCATACCGCTGAACAAAAAGTGGAATAACACGCGATCAAAAAGACCGAGATAAATAAACATGGTACCGCTGAAAACGTCATCTTGTCCCGCAAAAAACGAGCCGCTATACAGCATCATCAGCGAAAAAATAAAAAAGTTATAGCTCGCAGAATAAAGCGATGCAAAAATAATTATTTTTTATATAAAATAGTTTTTATTCTATAAAAGCGCCAAAACATAAAAAAATGATATAAATGAGGCATCGCCATAATCGTACTGACCCGAAGAATAAAACTGCTTTATCAATTTTACCACACGCGGAACGATAAAAACGCCTCACCCAAAAGAAATTCATGAATTGCTGATTTTTGTTCATTGTAACCTCCCAAAAATCGAAATAAAAAGCGATCAAAAAATGTCACATGCTCAAAAATAGTACCAATAAAAACGACAACTCGTACCGCAAAAAATAAGACCTCATATGACTCTGTGGGCCAAAATATGCAAAAATTATAGCTCTCAAAATGTGGTGATGCAAAAACTATTTTTTGCAATAAAAAGCGTCTTTTAGCGTGACAGCTGCCAATCATAAAAACCCGCTATAAATAGTAAATCAAACCCCCCTTTATCTCCCCCTTAGTTAGGGAAAAATAATAAAATTACAAAAATGTATTTATTTCCATTTTCCCATTAGGGTTATGGTTAAGGTTAGGGTTGCGGCTAAAGTTAGGGTTGGTGCTAAAGTTAGTATTAGGGTTATGGTTGGGATTAGGGATAGGGGTGTGTTAGGGTTAGGTTTGTGGTTAGGGTTGGGACTAGGGTTAGGGGTGTGTTGGGGTTAGGGTTGGAGTTAGAATTGGGGGGTTTCCACTGTTTAGGCGCATCAGGGGCTCTCCAAATGCAACATGATGCCCCAGACCATTCCATCAAAGTCTGCAATCCAAAACGTCACTACTTCCCTTCCGAGCCCCAACATGTACCCATACAGTAGTTTTCTCCCACATATTGGGTATCTGCGTACTCAGGACAAATTGGACAACAACTTTTGGGGTCCAATTTCTCCTGTTACCCTTGTGAAAATAAAATATTGGGGGCGGAAAAAAAAATTTTTTTGTAAAAAAAAAAAAATATTTTTTATTTTTACGGCTGTTCGTTATAAACTTCTGTGAAGCACTTAGGGGTTCAAAGTGCTCACCACACATCTAGATAAGTTCCTTGTGGGGTCTATTTTCCAAAATGGGGTCACTTATGGGCAGGGTGGATAAAAATCAATGATTTTTTAAAAAAAATAAAAAAAATCGGATTTTTTTGATTTAAATTGGATTTTTTTCAATAAACTGCTTTTTGAGGAAAATATTTTACCATCCAAAGGTTCTTCCATCATGAGATAAAGCTGAGTTGTTTAACTCAGTACAATAAAGGCTGTATATGTGATATTGTAAATTTAAGATGAGAGGTACAATGGTGAGTAGGAAGATATAAACACCTGTCGCACAAAAAATCAGCACATCTGAATCCAAAAAGTGGTCTATCAAGCACAGTATATCAGATAATGTTGAAATAAATCAGTCAATTTAGTATCCGGACAGGAAAACAATATATATTCCCAAAGTGGGGTAATATATCATTCCATATAATATGTGGGATAATTAATCCATCATATCCTGCCTGGA
The DNA here is from genome assembly GCA_033576555.1 of Oophaga sylvatica. Classification (NCBI taxonomy): domain Eukaryota; kingdom Metazoa; phylum Chordata; class Amphibia; order Anura; family Dendrobatidae; genus Oophaga; species Oophaga sylvatica. The sequence goes on along the minus strand of JARQOD010006729.1, from coordinate 14,663 downwards.
GCATAAATGTGCCAAAGAGTAAAGGGTATGCCACACTAAACAATATCGCTAACGGGATCGCTAAAAAACGTCACTATTTAGCGATCCCGTTAGCGATATTGTTCAGTGCGGCAGCTTCCAGCGACGAGCTTCCTGCTGTGATCTCGCTCGTCGCTGGAATCGTTCCGGACCCTATTTTCTCGTCGGCGCTCCCGCTGGGTAAGTATTTAATCGCTGTGTGGCACCTTTTCTTAGCGATTTAGCGGTACTTTTGTACCGCTAAAGTCGTTAAGAAGATCGCTAACGGCGATAGCGTCGTTAACTATATCGCTAAATGTGGCAGCATTTAGCGATATAGAAACAATCCCGCTAGCGATCGCATTAGTATGCGTCGTTATCGTGATCGCTAGCGGGATTGTTTAGTGTGGCAGTACCTTAAGACAGATAGATCTGATATGGCATTAGAGAGAAGAGGGGGACAGAAGAAAGAAAGAAAATCCCCCCCACACATCTACCAGCTCCTGTGAGGTGCCATGTCAGCTGCGGAAAAAGATGCTGGAAAGTGCTTACCCATATTGGGGAAATGTAACGGACCAGGTACGTGCCCCGACGCACGTTTCGCTCCTTGAGCTTCCTCGGCGGGCAGTGTGTCTTACTCTTTGGCACATTTATGCTCCAGGCAGGATATGATGGATTAATTATCCCACATATTATATGGAATGATATATTACCCCACTTTGGGAATATATATTGTTTTCCTGTCCGGATACTAAATTGACTGATTTATTTCAACATTATCTGATATACTGTGCTTGATAGACCACTTTTTGGATTCAGATGTGCTGATTTTTTGTGCGACAGGTGTTTATATCTTCCTACTCACCATTGTACCTCTCATCTTAACACTAGAACTACTGATGGAGTCATTTTGACTCCTTTCGTTTTTTATTTCTCTCCTGTGACTACATTTTTCAGAATTCCGGCTAGAAACTCGGTGACTTTTCCTCAAATATGATGTGAAAAAAGATTTTGTGAGAATAAATAATTTTGGTGAAAAATTTGCGCGTTTTTTTCAAAATTTACCGAGAACTACTGAAGGGAGTCATTTTGACTCCCTACTATATTTTGAGGTCCTTTTGTCACTAAATGTTGCTATAAAGTTTTGTGCATAATTTTTTCACTCTGTCTTATTTACCCTGATGTTCATATAGATGTAGTTCAATTTACATGTCAACTTTTCACATTTTCCTTGTGTTTTACCTGCTTGTATTACTGTGTAATGCTGAACAAAATAGCTTGTTTACTCTAGGCTCTTATCTTATGCTAATTTTTGATTCATATATATTGACACATATAAAGAACTGTACGCTTGCAGAAGCATGCAGGAACAATAATTTACAGTTTACTCTATCTGATGAGGAGCTAGATGCATTCATTGCGATATTCTATGCTCGTGGAATATCTGGCACGAACCGTCACTCGATTAGCAGTATTTGGTGTAATGACTGGGGAATACCGTTTTGCAAAGCGACAATGTCTAGGGACCGCTTTGTTGAAATTATGAGGTTTCTCAGATTTGATGAGAAATCTACTCGATCGGAGAGACTGCAAACGGACAAGTTTGCTCTATTTTCTACTGTGTGGGACAGGTTTATTGAAAATTGTATCGCGTGTTACAAACCTGGCCCATACATAACGGTGGATGAGCAACTTTTCCCAAGCAAAACTAGGTGTCCATTCACGCAGTACATGCCTTCCAAACCAGATAAATATGGCCACAAATATTGGCTAGCTGTTGAAAAGGAGAGCAAATATCTGGCAAATGGCTTCCCTTATCTAGGCAAAGATGATACACGCCGTGCTGAGGACCGTTTAGCTGACCATGTAGTAATGAAGTTATTGGACCCGTTTTTGAAAAAGGTCGCAATGTTACAACCGATAATTATTTTACTTCAGTAAAATTAGCTAAACAGCTAAAAAGCAAAGGAACAACCATCGTGGGAACACTGAACAAGATAAGGCGAGAAGTGCCTAAAGAAATAAAATCCATGAAATATGAATTGTACAACACTAAAGTGTTTAGAAATGAAGACAATTTTACACTTACAGTATATCAAGGAAAGCCCAACAAAAATGTTGTCATTTTGAGTTCCGTCCATCCAGATGTTGTTGTTGCGTCTGATTCCGCTAAAAAAACTCCAGAAACGGTAAAGTTTTACAATGAAACAAAATATGGAGTAGATGTAGTGGATCAGATGGCACGAAAATATACCACACGAACATGCACAAGGAGATGGCCTGTTCATGCATTTGAAAATGCCTTAGACTTTGCGGGTATAAATGCATGGATAATATTCAATGAGATAACCCACCAAAAAATGTCACGCAAGGCATTTTTGCAAACGCTTGTGAGAGAGTTGAGTGGTCCTTATGTCACAGATAGGGAAAAGGGTTCCACGTCCCAAGTTTCTACATGCTCAGAAGTGATGGTTCAAACAAAATTTTGCCAGATCAAAGAAAAGTGCAAGAAAAATAGATCTGTCGGCAATTGTAAGACTTGTGGTAAGTCTTTGTGTGGGCAATGTACTGCCATAAATCAAAGGCAATGCCTAAAATGCGAAACACCAAATGTTTAGAAGGTGAATTCTGCGCCATATTTTCATTTTTATGCTCCTCCACCTACATTTTCTCTGCTTTTTGTTCTTCAGTTGTTGTTTATATGTGTGCACTTGAATAAAAAAAAATGTTTGAAAAACGTCTATTATAATTATTGTTATTTTCTGTAGAAAAATAAGAAAAGCAGAAAAAAAACAATCAAAAGCATTACTGTTGGATCTCACAATAATAATACATTACAAAAAATATAATTATTAATAAATAACCACAAATGAAACTCTAAAAATAAACAAAAACAAGCAAGGAGTCAAAATGACTCCTTTCAGTAGTTCTAGGCGGGGTCACGAGTCCAGTAGTCCTAGTGTTAAATTTACAATATTGTGAACATTTTAGTAATATTTGTTAAATAAAGTTTGTATCTTTTATATATATTATTGCCTCATGTCTCTATTTGGGCTGGAAGCTCTAATTCTTTGTGGTATATTAAATGATAAGAGAGTTGCCCTGTTCCATTTTGGAACTATGTTTAAACATGTCACCCAGAGTTCTGGTTTAATCAAAAAAAGGCTGTATATGTGTAACATTCACAATGCCATGCTCTTCCAGAGGTTTCTGTAGGATTAGTGGGCAGTTTCTCTCCTATGTTATCACAGACGCTCGCTTTACTTACGCAGTTCTCAAAAGCGGAATTTGACTCCAGCCTCTTCTTCACGGCAAAAATGTTACAACATGAACAGAGTTGAGAAAAAGACCTTAATCCTATTGTTCTACAAACCTATGAATACAGAATCAACCCCGTCAGTGCCAAGTCCAAGAAGTTAGACAATGTTTCTGATTGTTTGGAGTGGAATAGATCTGCACAACACAAGAAGAATGTGAATCTAAGTGTGAGGAGGAGGAAGGGCAAGCAGACAAGAAAATGATCACGTGTGACTTCTCTCCTCCGTTACTAGGTGTTTGTAATAACAGAGGATGTAGTTTAGGCTCACAGAGCGGAGCCATTTTGTTGGGGACTGCCAGTGATACTGACAAGTAGGCTGTCACTGAGGACGACCGGCAGCATCTATTCTGTTAGTCCATGCTGCTCGCTGTATTATAAACTGAGCACAGATACGTGGAGAGTATCACACACTGGGATTATTCACAGCACATGACACACTGCATGTATCTAGATACAGGGCTGAGTGTAGTGTATCGCATTATGGGATTAGATACACCGGTCTGGGGCATATCGCACTTGATGAAATTAGATACACCAGTCTGGGGCGTATCGCACATGATGAAATTAGATATACCGGTCTGGTAGAAACTTTGATTTAAATCACTGATTTAAATCAAGCCTTACTGACTAGTGATTTAAATCGTGATTTAAATCAGTTTGATTTAAATCAAATCCACCCTGCTTATGGGGGTTTCCACTGTTTAGGTGCATCAGGGGCTCTCCAAATGCGACATGACGCCCCCAGAGCATTCCATCAAAGTCTGCAATCCAAAACGTCACTACTTCCCTTCCGAGCCCCAACGTGTACCCATACAGTAGTTTTCTCCCACATATTGGGTATCAGCGTACTCAGGACAAATTGGACAGCAACTTTTGGGGTCCAATTTCTCCTGTTACCCTTGTAAAAATAAAATATTGGGGGCGAAAAAAATAATTTTTGTAAAAAAAAAAATATTTTTTGTTTTTACGGCTGTACGTTATAAACTTCTGTGAAGCACTTGGGGCTTCATAGCGCTCACCACACATCTAGATAAGTTCCTTGTGGGGTCTTTTTTCCAAAATGGGGTCACTTGTGGGGGGTTTCCACTGTTTAGGCGCATCAGGGGCTCTCCAAATGCGACATGACGCCCCCAGACCATTCCATCAAAGTCTACAATCCAAAACGTCACTACTTCCCTTCCGAGCCCCAACGTGTACCCATACAGTAGTTTCTCCCACATATTGGGTATCAGCGTACTCAGGACAAATTGGACAACAACTTTTGGGGTCCAATTTCTCCTGTTACCCTTGTGAAAATAAAATATTGGGGACGAAAAAATCATTTTTGTAAAAAAAATAAATACATTTTATTTTACGGCTGTACGTTATAAACTTCTGTGAAGCACTTGGGGGTTCAAAGTGCTCACCACACATCTAGATAAGTTCCTTGAGGGGTCTAGTTTCCAAAATGGTGTCATTTGTGGGGGGTTTCCACTGTTTAGGCAGATCAAGAGCTCTCCAAACACGACATGGCGTCCAGCCAATTCTGCGTTGAAAAAGTCAAACGGCACTCCTTCCCTTCCAAACTCTGCCATGCACCCAAACAGTGGTTTACTCCCACATATGGGGTATCAGCGCACTCAGGACAAATTGCACAATAACTTTTGGAGTCTTGTTACCCTTGGGAAAATAAAAATTGGGGTGAAAAGATCATTTTTGTGGAAAAAAATATGATTTTTTTAATTTTACGGCTCTACGTTATAAACTTGTGTGAAGCACTTGGGGGTTCAAATTGCTCACCAAAGATCTAGATAAGTTCCTTAGGGGGTCTAGTTTCCCAAATGGGGTCACTTGTGGGGTGTTTCCACTGTTTAGGCACACAGGGACTCTCCAAATGTAACATGGCGTCCAATCTCAATTCCAGCCAATTTTGGTTGGAAAAAGTCAAATGGTGCTCCTTCCATTCCGAGCTCTGCCGTGCGCCCAAACAGTGGTTCCCCCCCACATATTGGGTATCAGCGTACTCAGGACAAATTGGACAACAACTTTTGTGGTCCAATTTCTCCTGTTACCCTTGGGAAAATAAAAAATTAGTGACTAAAAATAATTTTTGTGGGAAAAAAATAGGATTTTTTATTTTCATGCCCGGGCATTATAATCTTGTGTGAAGCACTTGGGGGTTCAAAGTGCTCACCAAAGCTATAGATAAGTTCCTTAGGGGGTCTAGTTTCCAAAATGTGGTCACTTGTGGGGGGTTTCTACTGTTTAGGCTCATCTGGGGCACTGCAAACGGAACATGACCCCCATCAACGTCTGCATTCCAAAACGTTACTACTTCCTTTCCAAGCCCTGCCGTGCGCCCAAACAGTTTCCCCCCCCCCACATATTGGGTATCAGCGTACTCAGGACAAATTGGCCAACAACTTTTGGGGTCCAATTTCCTTGGGAAAAATCAAAAATTTGGGACTAAAAATTCTTTTTTGTGGAAAATTGTTTCTTTTTTTTTTCACACCCAGGCATTATAAACTTTTGTGAAACACTTGGGGATTCAAAGTGCTCACAACAGATCTAGATAAGTTCCTTAGGGGGTCTAGTTTCCAAAATGGTGTCACTTGTGGGGGGTTTCCACTGTTTAGGCGCATCAGGGGCTCTCCAAACGCGACATGGCGTCCGATCTCAATTTCAGCCAATTTTAGTTTGAAAAAGTCAAACGGCGCTCCTTCCCTTATGAGCTCTGCAGTGCACACAGACAGTGGTTTTCCCCCACTTATGGGGTATTGGCGTACTCAGGAGAAATTGCACAACAACTTTATCTGTCCATTTTCTTCTTTTACCCTTGTGAAAATAAAAAGAAAGTTTGTAAAAGATCATTTTTGTGGCTAAAAAGTTAAATATTCATTTTTTCCTTCCACGTTGCTTCAGCTCCTGTGAAGCACCTGAAGGGTTAATAAACTTCTTGAATGTGGTTTTGAGTACCTTGAGGGGTGCAGTTTTTAGAATGGTGTCACTTTTGGGTATTTTCTGCTATATAGACCCCTCAAAGTGACTTCAAATATGAGGTGGTCCCTAAAAAAAATGGCTTTGTAAATTTTGTTGTAAAAATGAGAAATCGCTGGTCAACTTTTAACCCTTATAATTTCCTAAGAAAAAAAAATCTTGATTCCAAAATTGTGCTGATGTAAAGTAGACATGTGGGAAATGTTATTTCTTAACTATTTTGTGTGACATATTTCTCTGTTTTAAGGGAATAAAAATTCAAAGTTTGAAAATTGCAAAATTTTCAAAATTATCGCCATATTTGCATTTTTTTTCAAAAATAAACGCAAGTTATATCGAAGAAATGTTACCAATAACGTGAAGTACAATATGTCACAAGAAAACAATCTCAGAATCGCGCAGATCTATTGAAGTGTTCCAGAGTTATAACCTCATAAAGAGACAGTGGTCAGAATTGTAAAAATTGGCCCGGTCATTAATGTGCAAACCACCCTTGGGGGTGAAGGGGTTAATAAACCTGACTACCCATCTGTTTGCCGCCAAATTGTGGTTGAACAGGGTCCCTAATGCTGATATCTGCACCTTACGGGTGCTAGTAGCTAGCCCAATCTCCATCCCTCTCTGGAGGAATTCCAGAATGAGTTTAATCGGAATTGGACCTCCCAACTGGTGTCCTGAAAAGCTTAGAAATCTTTTCCATATTCTACCATAGATTCTAGTGGTTATGGGTTTCCGGCTCTGCATTAGCATCTTAATCAGTCCCGGTGAAAACCCTCTTCTCCCCCCCCCCCCCCGTGCGCGCAGCCCCGGGATTACTGCAGGCAGGGACATTTTACAAAGAGGTCCCCTGCCGCAGCTGTGTCAGCCCGCTGGCCGTCTTCTGCTCATGTTGTAGGCTTCCACAAGGACAGGGAACCTAACTGATGCGAAGGAGAGGTACCGCCCTTTTTGTTCAGTAGGTTTCCTGTCCTGGTGGGCGGAGACACTCTCAGGTGGTGCTGTCATGGGAGAGGGGGAAAAAAAATGACATACTCACCTCTCGTCGCTGGGGTCAGGTGCCGGTGTCCTGAGCAGGCGTTGAGACAGGCGCCGTTGTCACCGCTTGCTCAGGACCCCGGCACCTGAGATATTACCTGTCACCCGGCTGGTCCACTGCTGCGCTGCTCCCACTTCCGGGTCCTCGGCAGTGAATAATCAGGCAGAGGGCACGGCGCGCACTAACAACATCATCGCGCCCTCTGCCTGAACATTCACAGCCAGAGGAGTCGGACGAGGGAGCAGCGCAGCGGCAGAATGGGGATAGGTAAATATCGCTATACTCACCCCATCCCCTGGCGCGTCACTCTGTCCAGTCTCTCCTCTTCTCCCGGCGGTCTCCGCAGCGCTTCTATCCTACAGCGGTCACGTAGTACCGCTCATTAAAGTCATGAATATGTGCATATTCATGACTTTAATGAGCGGTACCATGTGACCGCTGCAGGAAGGAGTTGGAGATCGTGGGAGAAGCAGGGGGCTGCAGAGACGCGCCAGCGGAGGGGTGAGTATGATCCGACATCCCCGCTCCCCCTCATATGACTCGCGTATAAGCCGAGAGGGGGACTTTCAGGCCTAAAAAATGGGCTGAAAATCTCGGCTTATACACGAGTATATACTGTATTTTTTCTATAAAATTGTTTTCAATGTATAAAAGCGCCAACACATAAAAAAAAAATGATATAAATGAGGCATCACTGTAATCGTACTTACCCAAAGAATAAAACTGCTTTATCAATTTTACCACACGCGGAACGTGGATGAGCCCCCCCAAAAGAAATTCATGAATTGCTGATTTTTGTTCATTCTAACCTCTCAAAAATCGAAATAAAAAGCGATAAAAAAATGTCACGTGCTCAAAAATGGTACCAATAAAAACGTCACCTCGTACCGCAAAAAATAAGACCTCACATGACTCTGTGGGCCAAAATATGCAAAAATTATAGCTCTCAAAATGTGGTGATGCAAAAACTATTTTTTGCAATAAAAAGCGTCTTTTAGCGTGTGACAGCTGCCAATCATAAAAACCCGCTATAAATAGTAAATCAAACCCCCGTTTATCACCCCCTTAGTTAGGAAAAAAATAATAAAATTAAAAAAATGTATTTATTTCCATTTTCCAATTAGGGTTAGGGTTGAGGCTAAAGTTAGGGCTAAAATTAGAATTAGGGTTGGGATTAGGGTTAGGGGTGTGTTAGGGATAGGTTTGTGGTTAGGATTATGGTTAGGGTTGGGACTAGGGTTAGGGGTGTGTTGGGGTTAGGGTTGGAGTTAGAATTGGGGCGTTACCACTGTTTAGGCACATCAGGGGCTCTCCAAATGAGACATGGCGTCTGATCTCAATTCCAGCCAATTCTGCGTTGAAAAAGTCAAACGGTGCTCCTTCCCTTCTGAGCTCTGCCATGCGCCCAAACAGTAGTTTACCCCCACATATGGGGTATCAGCGTACTCAGGTCAAATTGGACACCAACTTTTGGGGTCCAATTTCTCCTGTTACCCTTGTGAAAATAAAATATTGGGGGCGAAAAAAATCATTTTTGTAAAAAAAAAAAAAAGATTTTTTATTTTTACAGCTGTACGTTATAAACTTCTGTGAAGCACTTCGGGGTTCAAAGTGCTCACCACACATCTAGATAAGTAATTTGGGGTGGGTCTATTTTCCAAGATGGGGTTACTTGTGGGGGGTTTCTACTGTTTAGGCACATCAGGGGCTCTCCAAATGCGACATGACGCCCGCAGACCATTCCATCAAGGTCTGCAATCCAAAACGTCACTACTTCCCTTCCGAGCCCCGACGTGTGCCCATACAGTAGTTTTCTCCCACATATGGGGTATCAGCGTACTCAGGACAAATTGGACAACAACTTTTGGGGTCCAATATCTCCTGTTACCCTTGGGAAAATAAAAAGTTGGGGACTAAAAGATCATGTTTGTGGAAAAAATATATATATATATTTTTTTCATGCTCAGGCGTTATAAACTTTAATGAAATAACTGGGGGTTCAAAGTTCTCACCACACATCTAGATAAGTTCCTTGAGGGGTCTAGTTTCCAAAATGGTGTCATTTATGGGGGGTTTCCACTGTTTAGGCACATAAGGATCTCTCCAAACACAACATGGCGTCCAGCCAATTCAGCGCTGAAAAAGTCAAACGGTGCTCCTTCCCTTCCGAGCTCTGCCATGCACCAAAACAGTGGTTTACCCCCACATATGGGGTATCAGCGTACTCAGGACAAATTGCACAATAACTTTTGGAGTCTTGTTACCCTTGGGAAAATAAAAATTGGGGTGAAAAGATCAATTTTGTGGAAAAAATATGATTTTTTAATTTTACGTCACTACGTTATAAACTTGTGTGAAGCACTTGGGGGTTCAAATTGCTCACTACAGATCTAGATAAGTTCCTTAGGAGGTCTAGGTTCCAAAATATGGTCACTTGTTGAGGGTTTCCACTGTTTAGGCCCATCAGGGGCTCTCCAAATGCAACATGGCGTCCAATCTCAATTGCAGCCAATTTTGGTTGAAAAAAGTCATATGGTGCTCCTTCCATTCCGAGCACTGCAGTGCACCCAAACAGTGGTTCCCCCCCATATGGGGTATCAGCGTACTCGGTACAAATAGGACACATTTGTGGTCCAACTTCTCCTGTTACCCTTGGGAAAATAAAAAATTGGTGACTAAAAGATAATTTTTGTGGGAAAAAAATAGGATTTTTTATTTTCATGCCCAGGCATTATAAACTTGTGTGAAGCACTTGGGGGTTCAAAGTGCTCACCAAAGATCTAGATAAGTTCCTTAGGGGGTCTAGTTTCCAAAATGGGGTCACTTGTGGGGGTTTTCCACTGTTTAGGCACATCAGGGGCTCTGCAAACAGAACATGACCCCCATTAACGTCTGCATTCCAAAACATTATTACTTCCTTTCCAAGTCCTGCCGTGCGCCCAAACAGTTCCCTCCCCCCACATATTTGGTAACAGCGTACTCAGGTCAAATTGGACAACAACTTTTGGGGTCCAATTTCCTTGGGAAAAATCAAAAATTTGGGACTAAAAAATCATTTTTGTGGAAAATTGTTATTTTTTTTTTTTTAACACCCAGGTATTATAAACTTTTGTGAAACAGTTGGGGGTTCAAAGTGCTCACAACAGATCTAGATAAGTTCCATAGGGCGTCTAGTTTCCAAAATGGTGTTACTTGTGGGGGGTTTCCACTGTTTAGGCGCTTCAGGGGCTTTCCAAACGCGACATGGCGTCCAATCTCAATTCCAGACAATTTTGGTTTGAAAAAGTCAAACAGCGCTCCTTCCCTTACGAGCCCTACCGTGCGCCGAAACTGTGGTTTTCCACCACATATGGGGTATCGGCGTACTCAGGAGAAATTGCACAACACATTTATCTGTCCATTTTTTCCTTTTACCCTTGTGAAATTAAAAAAAGTTTGTAAAAGATCATTTTTGTGACTAAAAAGTTAAATATTAATTTTTTCCTTCCACGTTTCTTCAGCTCCTGTGAAGCACCTGAAGGGTTAATAAACTTCTTGAATGTGGTTTTGAGTACCTTGAGGGGTGCAGTTTTTAGAATGGTGTCACTTTTGAGTATTTTCTGTCATGTAGACCCTCAAAGTGACCTCTCAAATGTGAGGTGGTCCCTAAAAAAATGGCTTTGTAAATATTGTTGTAAAAATGAGAAATCACTGGTCAACTTTTAACCCTTATAATTTCCTAACAAAAAAAAATTTTGGTTCCAAAATTGTGCTGATGTAAAGTAGACATGTGGGAAATGTTATTTATTAACTATTTTGTGTGACATATTTCTCTGTTTTAAGGGAATAAAAATTAAAAGTTTGAAAATTGCACAATTTTCAAAATTTTCGCCATATTTGCGTTTTTTTTTCAAAAATAAACGCAAGTTATATCGAATAAATTTTACCATTAACGTGAAGTACAATATGTCACGAGAAAACAATCTCAGAATCGCAAAGATCCGTTGAAGCGTTCCAGAGTTATAACCTCATAAAGAGACAGTGCTCAGAATTGTAAAAACTGGCCCGGTCATTAACGTGCAAACCACCCTTGGGGGTTAAGGGATTAAAAATAATCTTTTTGTGCACCAGAACATAGATGTACACCGCAGGGACGCCACAGGTGCGGCTGCAACAGAAACCCTGACAGTTTAACCACTTGCTGGTGTGAAAAGCAAACATGGCATCTAAGAAGGTGTGACAGAGTTCGGCTGAATGCCCTCGCCTCCAAGTACTGGATAGTATGGGGCAACCTAGTTACTACGATACTTACAGGCCTAATAATGGTGTCTGGGCTGCAATGTATGAAGGTCTATTAGCGGGCCAGAGGCAGCGTCGATAAGTTACCTATTAACGCCCCCATACACATTAGGCTAAGTTACATGGAAGCACTGATTTCGGGGGGTTTGGCGACCATATAATGTATTTGGGGCCTCCCGACAGATGATGTCAGGGCAGAGAAGGATCTGACATCCTGAATTTCGTACAAGGAATAGAAGAATGTCAACACTCCTGCAAGAATCTCGCCCGTGGAATGGAGAGAAAAAGGAGAGGGCGAGTATAGGAAGATGCCCGGAACGGAGGAACCTCTCTTGTGCCGGTTCCGGAACTGTCGGGGCTGTCACCATTGTTGTCTGGGGAAGGAAGCCTTTCAAACGTGGACCGAACTTTGCACCTGACAGCAGGGGGCATGTGAGGTAAAAAGCGTGGGAGAGGAGGACTCTTGGTGGGAAGACAGCACGCGCAGCAGGAAAAGTGGGGCGCTCCGTCCTCAGGGCTACGTGACGGTTCAGGCCCGCGCTACAGACCCTCCTTGGCTGCGTACAGTGACCGTGAGCTGAGACCTTCGTATTACCAGCTGGCTCCGACATGCCGTGGTCCCAGACGCACCGGACGGTTATTGCTGCACACCTACCGCCTGAGACTGACCGAGTGACTTGCACAGAGCTGCGCTCCAGTTCGCCTGTGACTTTCTGCCCTGCTGAGTTACTCTTGGGCAGTGACATAGAATACTCTACATCCCGCACGTGTCCAGAAATAGGTCCCCGCGCGTTGTAACGAGGACTCGTCCCCGCCGTAAGGAGCTGCATCCGGAACCTCTTCAGGACGACTCGGAACATCACGCGCCAGTTTCTAAGGCGCCATCGCTGGAACCTGGGACCCCACGCTCCAGAAAGCGACGGACTGATAAATCCCTTATGAACAGTCGCTTTATGTTTTGCATGGTTACTGTATTTCGCCCTCTCGTTTATTCCCCTCCACCTCTACAATACCCTTATCTCCCTGCGCGGAGTCACACTCTGGTAATAAATGTGTCACCTCTTGTTCTGCCTCCTGCAGTCACTGCATCCCGGGATCTGTCACACTGTCACCTGTCTCCATGTAGCGCACACGTTTATAGCTTAAAGTGACACTTTTACCCTCAGTGACAATGAAAACCGTTAACGTTTCCGCTGTACCGGACACAACGCAGCGTCAGCCGCCTTCAGGCGCTATTCACACTGTGCTGTCACCAAACGTTATTTGTCATCAGGACCTTCTGTCTGAAGCCCTAAAAATCGGATTCATCCCCAGCTGTGAAGGGTTATTAAGGGGACAGAGGCCTCTGTGCTGTGTCTGACCTCATTTCTGCCAGTGCCGCCTTTCTGAGGAGGCACAAAAGCAGGAAATGTGAATACCGCCAAATGGGAGGGGACAGAGCACAGAGTGACGCCGCAGTAAAGGCTCCGGCCCTGAGACCTTCTCCAGGACTTCATCCAGAAGCTCCCGCAGAGCCCTGTGTGGCCTCCATGGAGAGAATCACTGAGCCGCTATGAGCGCCCCCCACTGGGTGTAAGAGGAATCTGTCACTGCGCCCTCTACTATCTGCTGCGGGAATGACAGCCCGAGAAAAGGCCATGTGATCAGCTGCAGCCAATCAGCGGCGAGACAAGGGACAGCTGTGAGAATCCGTCGGGATAGAAGAAGGTGGAGGCCGGTGTGGGGAGAGGGGTCAGTCAGGGGAGAGGGCGGTGTGGGGAGAGGGGTCAGTCAGGGGAGAGGGCAGTTTGGTGAGAGGGGTCAGTCAGGGGAGAGGGGTCAGTCAGGGCAGTGTGGGGAGAGGGGTCAGTCAGGGGAGAGGGCAGTGTGGAAGAGGGGGTCAGTCAGGGGAGTGGCCGGTGTGGGGAGAGGGGTCAGTCAGGGGAGAGGGCAGTGTGGGGAAGGGGTCAGTCAGGGGAGAGGCTAGTGTGGGGAGAGGAGTCAGTCAGGGGAGAGGGCAGTGGTGGGGAGAGGGGTCAGTCAGGGGAGAGGCCGGTGTGGGGAGAGGAGTCAGTCAAGGGAGAGGGCAGTGTGGGGAGAGGGGTCAGTCAGAGGAGAGGGCAGTGTGGGGAGGGGGGTCAGTCAGGGGAGAGGGTCAGTCAGGGGAGACGGGTCAGTCAGGGGAGAGGCCAGTGTGGGAAGAGGGGTCAGTAAGGAGAGAGAGAGGGCAGTGTGGGGAGAGGGGTCAGTCGGGGGGAGAGGGCAGTGTGGGGGGAGGGGTCAGTCAGGGAGAGGGCAGTGTGGGGAGAGGGGGTCAGTTGGGGAGGGGCAGTGTGGGTAGTGGGGGCAGTTAGGGGAGAGGGGTCAGTTAGGGAAGAGGGGTCAGTCAGGGAAGAGGGGTCAGTCAGGGGAGAGGCCAGTGTGGAGAGAGGGGTCAGTCAGGGGAGTGGGCAGTGTGGGGAGATGGGTCAGTAGGGGAGAGGGCAGTGTGGGGGGGGTCAGTCAGGGGAGAGGGCAGTGTGAGGACAGGGATCAGTCAGGGGTGAGGGCAGTGTGGGGGAGAGGGTCTGTCAGGGGAGAGGGCAGTGTAGGGAAAAGGGTCAGTAGGGGAGAGGGCAGTGTGGGGAGAGGGGCAGTCAGGGGGAGGGGTCAGTCAGGGGAGAGGGCAGTGTGGGGAGAGGGTCAGTTCAGGGGAGAGGCAGTGTGGGGAGAGGGGTCAGTCAGGGGAGGGGCAGTTGTGGGAGAGGGGTCAGTCAGGAGAGAGGGCAGTGTGGGGAGAGGGGTCAGTCAGGGGAGAGGGCAGTGTGAGGGAGAGAGGTCGTCAGGGGAGAGGGCAGTGTGGGGGAGAGGGGTCAGTCGGGACAGGGCAGTGTGGGATAGGGGTCAGTAGGGGAGTGTGCGCCGGAAATCTCTTCCCCCAGTCCTTGCTCCTTATAGTAATTCCTTCTTCTCCGGATGATCGGTGGGGGAGGGGCTCTGACAACATGTGGGGCGCGGAACGTCTCTCACTACAGATCCAGCATGCCCACACAGCCTGCCACTCTGGCTGGAGCTGTCAGGGCATGCTGGGAAGTTAGT
>JARQOD010006728.1:0-41718 GCA_033576555.1 Oophaga sylvatica | reverse complement strand
CCTCTGCCCATAGCCATGATAGATGACTTCTTCTGCCCTTAGCCACAATAGATGACTTCTTCTGCCCATAGCCATGATAGACGACTTCTTCTGCCCATAGCCACAATAGATGACTTCTTCTGCCCATAGCCACGATAGATGACTTCTTCTGCCCATAGCTACGATAGATGACATCCTCTGCCCATAGCCATGATAGATGACTTCTTCTGCCCATAGCCACAATAGATGACTTCTTCTGCCATAGCCATGATAGACGACTTCTTCTGCCCATAGCCACAATAGATGACTTCTTCTGCCCATAGCCATGATAGACGACTTCTTCTGCCCATAGCCACAATATGTAGCGCTTCCCACGGCTGTGGGGCGCCGGGACATGGCATAGCTTGCCTAGCTAGCCAATGCTCCCACGCCGCCAGTCCACGACGACGTGAGGCATGGGTCCCAGATGATGAGAATGTGGACCCACTGGACCACGGAGGGAGACCCGGGCCTGCCCGGACTAGGGAAGGGCAGCGACCGGGATCCGTGGCAGCTGAGCATGTGGGCAAGGTGGCGACCTGCAGGACTAGACAACACCGCACAAGTTCAGGTAAGAAGAAACATAAAGTTTACTTAAAGAAACACAGTACATAAAACAGAACATAAGACCGGGCTCTCGATTCCGCACATCAGAGAAGGGTACACGACTCAGGATCACAGACGAGTGCTGGAGGACATCACGGGTAGATGCAGTCCAGGGTTATCTGGCACGGGCATACTTGGACGGCCTCTCTCTCAGGCCTTAGGCGTAGCACAGGCTCAGCAGGAGAACATCAGACACCGACCTCAGACAGACTTCAGACGATGGCGGGGTCATCACGGGTTGATGAAGTCCAGGATCATCTGGCACGGGCATACTAGTATGGCCTCACTCTCAGGCCTCGGGCGTAGCACAGGCTCAGCAGGAGAACATCAGACACCGGCCCAGGACGAACGTCAGACGATGGCGGGGTCATCACGGGTTGATGAAGTCCAGGGTCATCTGGCACGGGCATACTAGGACGGCCTCTCTCTCAGGCCTCAGGCGTAGCACAGGCTCAGCAGGAGAACATCAGACACCGACCCAGGACAGACGTCATCACAGGGTAGACCAAGGAGGAACCGGCAGGACAGGCAGGTTGTCACGGCAAGTGACCAAGGCAGTCTCTGGGACAGGCAGGTTGTCACAGCAAGTGACCAGGCAGTCTCTGGGACAGGCAGGTTGTCACGGCTAGTGACCAGGGCAATCTCTGGGACAGGCAGGTTGTCACGGCAAGTGACCAGGGCAGGCAGGTTGTCACGGCAAGTGACCAGGCAGGCAGGTTGTCACGGCAAGTGACCAGGCAGGCAGGTTGTCACGGCAAGTGACCAGGGCAGGCAGGTTGTCACGGCAAGTGACCAGGGCAGGCAGGTTGTCACGGCAAGTGACCAGGCAGGCAGGTTGTCACGGCAAGTGACCAGGCAGTCTCTGGGACAGGCAGGTTGTCACGGAAAGTGACCAGGGCAGTCTCTGGGACAGGCAGGTTGTCACGGCAAGTGACCAGGCAGTCTCTGGGACAGGCAGGTTGTCACGGCAAGTGACCAGGCAGTCTCTAGACAGGCAGGTTGTCACAGTAAGTGACCAGGCAGTCTCTAGACAGGCAGGTATATACGACCTGATATGGTGGAGCCTCCAGGTAGGCTGCAGTCGGATGGCAGATGATCGCTCCCAGGTGAGCAGGCAAGAGCCGGGGATCTCTGCAGATGATGTCCGAACTTCCGGATGGAGCTGCAGTCGGATGGCAGATGATCGCTCCTAGGTGAGCAGGCAAGAGCCGGGGATCTCTGCAGATGACGTCCGAACCTCTGGAAGGAACTGCAGACGGATGGCAGACAGGCAAGCCGACAGGTAACAGACAGGTAACTGGAATCAGGAGCTGATGGCTGAAACAGAGTTAGACTGCACAGGAACACGGATTGGATCTCAGAGAGTCAGGAACACAGACAGGAACACGGACTGGGTCTCAGGGAGTCAGGAACACGGACAGGAACATGGATTGAATCACAGGAACACGGACTGGAACACAGGCCTCGGACTCCGGACATCTGGCACCGATCAGCAGGCTCCGGACATCTGGCAATGATCGGCAGGATCCGGACATCAGGCAAGAAGGATAGGATCCGGACATCTGGAAGTGGTCGTCGGACATCGGACATCAGGCCATGGTCATCAGGCATAGGATCCGGACATCTGGCAGCGACCTGAAAAGGAACCCCAGCGGTCTGGTGCAAGCCCCGCCAGGCTCAACGGGAGCTGGCCGGGGATTGCACAGAGGCTGAGCACAGAGTAACAGAAACTCAGCACACACCGGACTCCTCCTTCCAAGATGAACTCAGGTTATATAGCAAGGATTCACAGTCACTGGCACAGGGTTCTGGACACAGCAGGATTTCAGGAACATAACACAGAGGACACAGTTCAGAAAGTCAGGTACAGGATGCGATCTAAGATCAGGGGTTCAGGTAATTAGACACAGCAGGAACAGGCCTGGATATACAGCCTCCAGGAACGGCGATCTGGGTAATCAGCCCCCAGCATAGGCGGAAACACAAGACACAATTCAGACATTCAGGTACCGGGTTTGATCCAGGATCAGGGAACAAGACACAGCAGGAACAGGGAATCAGCTCTCCAGAGCTGATCAACTTCAGAGCAGGAGCTGAACACACAACCACATACGGCTAGGTTCAGGGATTCAGTGTGGATTCAATGCGAAGCTCTGGCAACGCCCACTAGGGCTGGGGAACTTTATTATGAGCTGCTTCACAGCGATAGGCTGGAGCAGTAATTCTAGTAAACACCCAATCCACATAAAAGCAGGACAGGTGTGGGCCGCGCCCCCTATGCAGAGCCAGACAGCACAACACAGAGGGAACCCAACAATGGCTGCTGCCAACCACGCAGTAAGTCATGCACCACTGCAGAGGACTTTGCAAGCTACGGACGGCTTTCACAGCAAGTCAGGAACCGCACATGCGGGCGGTCATGCAAAGCAGCGGAGCCACTCACTTAAGTACGGGTACGCAGCAGAGCCGGGAACTGAGCAGCATCCATATAGGTAACAGACAACAGTATCCCAGCTGGTTAGGGAGAAAGGAGCAAAAGGGTTAATGCAAAAAACATGCAAAGTAACGCTGGAAAACAAAGTACAGACAATACCAGCGTTACACAATAGATGACTTCTTCTGCCCATAGCTATGATAGACGACATCCTCTGCCCATAGCCATGATAGACGACTTCTTCTGCCCATAGCCACGATAGATGACTTCTGCTGATAGACGGCCAAGACAGACGGCTGTCACTTATGCCTGTCTATTGTGTTTTACAGCTATACTTTTCTTCTAACGGAAGTTCTAACCTGCAACTTCTTCAAAGAAAAGAGAATGACGTATATTTTGTTTTACTGCTTTTTTAAAAGCCATTACTTCTTTACTTTCCAAATAACCATGTATGGAGCAGGCTCAGCTCCTGACCACATGATGTACATGTCCTTTCCATGCTGAGAAGTGATTAAGAAAGTATTTATTGACACAAACATAAAATACTGTAAAATACTAGTAATTGTTCGATCAGTTATGTACACAGTGCAATAGAACTGCAGCTTTCAACCATTTTTCCCAGAAATCAATAGAGCGGTCACCTGATGACTTCTTATCAAGTCAAGTTCAAAGTTCCTTATATTAAGTTAGTGTTGAACTTTGTCTTCCAGTTAAAGCTGAATCTTCTGTCTCCGAGCTCTTACCAGCAAGTTTGCTCCCAGTCTGACACAACATGAGGAGGTAATTATACAGATATTACACTTAGAATGTAAGATTGTAAAGATCTGTGATTTATGGGGCATCTGCACGGTGATGGGAATATTACTTATTACTATTTTAGAGAACAGATTCTTTCATAAACATAAAGATAAGTAGATGAAGACGTGGATGGGGTCATGAAATGTGGACACCATAAAACGAGATGTCTTCTAGGTGACGTGTTCAATACTTATTTCACCCTCTGTGTATATATATATAGTATATACATTGATCTACTGTACAATATATACTGTATGATACGTACACACAGACATGTATACATACTGAATAGTTCATCTATTTATTATTTTCTATGATGAGATAATCTATCATGTAGGAAAATCATTTTTCTATGTAAATTTATTTCTAATTGTCCAGTTGACATTAAATTCCCACCAGATGTCGGTAACAACCCATCCAATCCACACAGGGAAGAAATCACCAGAGATGTCCATAAATTATGTGTAATTATGAGTATTTACTTCATAATATTTCAAAGTTTTAACACTAATTTATAGGTCATCTACCTCTAATAGTAAAGGTGAGACAATCTGTTCAAGGGGAGTTCACCTCACCTAAAATTTGACAAAATTTGAATTTGCAAGAATTTAATTTTATGAGCTTCGCTTCTTGCAAAATTGGCGACCAGATGGCCGTTATTTTGCTTAACCCCTTCACCCCCCCCAAGGCTGTTTGCACATTCATAACCAGGCTAATTTTTACAATTCTGACCAGTGTTAATTTATGAGGTTATAGCTCTGGAACGTCTCAACGGATCCCTCTGATTCTGAGATTGTTTTTTGTGACATATTGTATTTCATGATAGTCGTAAAATTTCTTCCATATGGCTTGTGTTTATTTGTAAAAAAAAATGGAAATTTGGCAAAAAAATTAATTTTTATGCCCTTAAATCAGAAAGTTAAGTCACACAAAATAGTTAATAAATAACATTTCCCACATGACCAGCAATTTCTCATTTTTCCAACAAAATTTACAAAACTATATTTTAAGGGACCACATCACATTTGAAGTCACTTTGAGGGGTCTAGATGATAGAAGATACCCAAAAGTGACACCATTCTAAAAACTGCACCCCTCAAGGTGCTCAAAACCACATTCAAGAAGTTTATTAATCCTTCAGGTGCTTCACAGTAATTTTTGGAATGTGGTAAAAAAATGAACATTTTTAACTTATTTTCAGAAAATTTTTACTTTAGACCTAATTTTTTTTTATTTTCGCAAGGGTAACAGGAAAAAATGGACCCCAAAATGTATTGTGCAATTTTTCCTAACCATGCCAAAGCCCGATATGTGGGGGAAATCCACTGTTTTGGCGCATGGCTGATATCAGAATGGAAGGAGCGCCATTTGACTTTTTGAATGCAAAATTTAGTGGAACAATTAGCAAACACCATGACACGTTTGGAGAGCCCTTGATTTGCCTAAACAGTGGAAACCCCCACAAGTGACACCATTTTGGAGACTAGACCCCTCAGGGAACTTGTCTAGATGTATGAAATAGACTAAGCAGCACAAATCACATATACTGGGTGCACAAATAGGAAAACACTCCACTGATTATAGAAAAGAATTCGGCACTCCAAAAATCAATGCAATTAATTTTTATTTCACATAGAATTCGTAGTGTTGCACTATTAATGTTGAAATATTCAATATAACGTTTCGGCCCGGAGGCCTTCCTCAGAAATACAAAAAGAAAATTATATCAATTACAAAATATCTAATATATAAAGCTGAATGTATGTATGTGTGTATGTATGTGGGTATGTTTGTCCGGGATTGGAATCCGCACCGTCGCACTTACGGGCATGAAATTTTGCACGCCCGCACGTCTCGACCCCGAAAGCGTCCTAGGCTATGTTTTGAATCGAAATTTTAACCCCGCGCGTTCCAAATCGCCAAACAATTTTGGCCCTATCTACATAATGGGGAGAAAGCTGAATGCTTGTGTGTA
The DNA here is from genome assembly GCA_033576555.1 of Oophaga sylvatica. Taxonomy (NCBI): domain Eukaryota; kingdom Metazoa; phylum Chordata; class Amphibia; order Anura; family Dendrobatidae; genus Oophaga; species Oophaga sylvatica. Next base: position 35,887 of record JARQOD010006728.1, on the reverse strand, counting down.
TGTCCGGCATAGGAATCTGCATTTACGGGCATGAAATTTTGCACACCCGCACGTCTCGACCCCGGGAGCGTCATAGGCTAGGTTTTGAGTCGAAATTTTAACCCCGCGCATTCCAAATCGGCAAATAATTTTGGCCCGGGATAGGAATCTGCACCGTTGTATTTACGGGCATGAAATTTTGCATGCCCGCACATCTCAACCCCAGGAGCATCATAGGCTATGTGTTGAATGGAAATTTTAACCCCCGCACGTTTTGGTGTGTGATTTTTATGTGCAGAATAAATTTTTGTTAACATAGTCTATTTTGTTACAGCTAACAGCAGTTATTAATTAACCCGGGCGAAGCCGGGTACTACAGCTAGTACAATATAAAGTGGTTGTAGTCTGTTCAACGCAACAAAACCAGCAAAAAGACATATATATATACTAGCTGTAGTACCCGGCTTCGCCCGGGTTAATTAATAACTGCTGTTAGCTGTAACAAAATAGACTATGTTAACAAAAATTTATTCTGCACATAAAAATCACACACCAAAACGTGCGGGGGTTAAAATTTCCATTCAACACATAGCCTATGATGCTCCTGGGGTTGAGATGTGTGGGCATGCAAAATTTCATGCCCGTAAGTACAACGGTGCAGATTCCTATCCCGGGCCAAAATTATTTGCCGATTTGGAATGCGCGGGGTTAAAATTTCGACTCAAAACCTAGCCTATGACGCTCCCGGGGTCGAGACGTGCGGGTGTGCAAAATTTCATGCCCGTAAATGCAGATTCCTATGCCGGACATACACACAAGCATTCAGCTTTCTCCCCATTATGTAGATAGGGCCAAAATTGTTTGGCGATTTGGAACGCGCGGGGTTAAAATTTCGATTCAAAACATAGCCTAGGACGCTTTCGGGGTCGAGACGTGCGGGCGTGCAAAATTTCATGCCCGTAAATGCGACGGTGCGGATTCCAATCCCGGACAAACATACCCACATACATACACACATACATACATTCAGCTTTATATATTAGATATATATATATATATATATATACACAATATAATATTATATGAGGTCTTGTGTCAAGAGGATTAATCAGAAAAAAATACAACAAAAGCAGCATAGTTACAGCAGAATGTCAAACAAGGGATTATATATACCAGCAAGGTGTAATGTATAGACAGATGGAAAACATACAGAAGTAGATTACAACATGTTTGACATTCTGCCGAAACTATGCTGTTTCTGTTGTATTTTTTCTGATTAATCCTCTGACACAAGAAGAACAGAATCCCCCTCAAGTGACCTCATTTTGGAAATTATACCCCTTTGGAAATGTATCTACAGATGTAGTGACAATTTTTACTCCATGTGTTTTCCAGAAACAAGCAGCAGTGGATGTTGCTGAGTGAAAATTGCAAACTGACGTTGTAGTGCCCAGTACGTTATAGTGCCCAGTACATTATGCCCAGCCCGTGCTTCTGCATACACGCACCTGTAAATCAGGCGGGCTCTCATCACTACAGAAATGCCAAACATGTGGGCACTAAATGTTGTTTAGGCACACTGGGGCTCAGATGGGAGGGGGGGCATTTGGATTTGGGAGAGCAGAATTTGCTGAATTTCTTTTGGGGAGCGAGGAGCCATTTCGCTTTTACAGAGCCTTTGTGCTACCTGCAATGTGGAAGCCCCCTATATTTCCGTTAACAGATGACAGACCTCAGTAGGGACTTGCTTTTTTTGTGGGCTGAGTTGAAGTTTTTATTGGGAACATTTTACATAACGTTTGGGATCACATTTATCCTGCGCTCTACTCTGAGCACTTACATTGCGGTTTCAATCTAAATCTCCGAGTGACGTGACAGATGAAATCCCCGAGGGATCCATTCACTATAATGAGGCAGCAGTTACTCTGGACTCCGTCTGGCCTTTGTTCCACGGTTTCACAAGATGATCTTTTTTATCTCATTTTATTGCACTTTTTGTTCGTCAATATGATGATAGAGCTTTGTTTTTTGCCTTTTTTTTTACGGTGTTCATTGAAGGGGTTAACTAGTGGTACAGTTTTATAGAGAGGGGCGTTACAGATGAGGTGATACTAAATATGTGTACTTTTATTGTTTTTGTTTATTTGCATAATGTATTTATTGGAAAAATATTTATTTTTTTTTTCTTTAAGGATATTTTTAAAAAATATTGTACACATTCTAATTTTTTTTCTTTTTTTACATTGACATCACTATATAATGTCAATCGCTGATCTGACACTTTTCACTGCTTAATCCTGATTATTTTATTCAAAATCAATCCAGAACCCCCTTTTTTTCTCCATTTGCTTGTTGGGACTGTAGAATACAGCCAAATCCTTTTCATAGTACAGCGTGAAAATTCAGCTATTTTAAACGGGTTTGCCCGTCCCAGCGATCACATCTGAGTACGCAGAAAATTCAGCCATTTTTGTGGTACTGTAACATTATTTTTTTAGTGTCTTATACAATTTCTTGACACCATTTTGCTGCCCAAAAAATTTAGCTACAAGGCAGATATTTTACACTGGGTTTTGTTCGCCACACGGGTCACATATAATTGCGCTCCAACGTGTGCCATTTCAGGTCTCCTTGGAATTGTTCTTGTTGTGTCTTAGCCTACTTATTGACACAATTTTACTGGCCAAAAAAGAAAAAAAATACAGGCCAGATATTTGAAAGTGTGGTATCTCCATCACATGCCTCATCTATCTGTGGGCTAAAAATTGTGGCATTTCAGGCCTCCATTCAACTGTTTTTGCTGTGTGTTACCGTAGTTCGTGACACTATTTTCCTGTTAAAAAATTAAAATACAGGCCACATATTTTACGGTGTAGTATCTCCGTCACACACCTCATCTATCTTTTGGATACAAATTGTGGCATTTGAGGGCTCCACAAAAATGGTGAGCAGCGATGACGCCATAATTAGCGTCACCATCCCGCTTCTCTGTATTCTGAAAAGTTCTCTGCTCATAATGAAAGAGGAGGCATTGCAGGCGGAAAATGATGAGACGGAGCAAGGAACCATACAGGGTGATTTCACACAGCCCAGCCTCATGTCATCCCAACGTGGATTGGTTGAAAATGAGGAAGAGGAGGAGGAGGAAGAACAGGAGCTACTTTCATGTGCTATAGACGGTACTACAAGCACAACTGTCATACCGTCTGTTCAGTGTGGATGGCCTGAGGACAGGGAGGAGGAGGAGGACAGCACGGTCAGTTGTCCTCTTGGTGAGGACAAGGAAGTCTTGCCTGTTAGCAGTCTGGCACGTATGGCTGACTTTATGTTGCGCTGCCTTTCCGTGACTCTCACATTCTCAAAATTTAGGGTGACACTCATTACTGGTTGGTGACACTTCTAGACCCACACTACAAGGAGAACTTTCAATCTCTTCTTCCAGAGGCAGACAGGTGTACTAAAATGGTGCAGTACCAGAGGGCCCTTGTTGCGGAATTAATAAAAAAATTCCCATCTGAAAACACTGGAGGTCAGAGTTCATTGGACAACCAAGGAGTACAGGTGAGAGAGACACAACTCCAATCCAGCAGAGGCAGGGGAACAGTGGCAAAGTTCTGGGAGGTTTTCCCAGACCCTCCATCGCACAGGCCCTGAGGTGCGGGGTACTCTCACAAGGAGTGAGAAGATGCTGAGGGAGTACCTTGCTGACCGTACCAACATCCTCTGTGATTCCTCTGTGCCTTATAATTATTGGGTATCCAAGCTGGACATGTGGCATGAACTGGTTCTCTACGCCTTGGAGGTCCTGCCCTGCCGCTAGCGTTTTGTCAGAGCGGGTTTTTAGTGTCGCTGCTGTAATTCTAACTGATAAGCGCATCCGCCTGTCAACTGAAAATGCTGACCGGCTGACTCTAAATGAACAAGGGCTGGATTGTGCCAGATTTCTGGACACCACCGCATGATAACAGCTAAACAAACTGTAATCCAGTGTTTTTTTTGGAAACTCTATTCCCATGCTCCTCTTCACACCCACACATGGGTATACGCTTCCTGATTTCGCCTATTTGCTGTTGTCGTCCTCCTCCTTCTCCTGATCCTCATCATCCAGCACCACTAGATCACCATGGTAACCGTGTTCCGTGATGCAACAGCCATGTTATTGTTTGCAAAAGGGTGGTTTTTGTCTCAGCAGATTTCACCTATCGTTTCTTGTGTCTCGCCCCCTCGCCACACACCACATACCCAGCTAAGATTGTAAAATGACTTTTCCCAGTGAATGCATTTGTATTAGTTGAAAGCAATGCTAAAGTTGAAAAACGCATCAAAAACGCTACGTGTGAACACAGCCCAAGTGGTGGAGGAACATTTTTGTTTTTGGTTATTTATTTTGCCTTACATACAAATCATTACCGTGGAAAGGATGTTCCTGATCATATTTCCCAGGAAAATCCATTTTGGGTTTGTTTTAGTATGTTTTTTGGTGTGCCGGTAAAAGTGGCGTAAGACTCTGACAACATTGGTCACAGCAGTGACCTGGGAGTCAGAAATGCTTCCAGGGGCGATCCCCATGATGTTCCCATGTCATTTGTGCACTGTTCCCATAAATTTCTGACGTTTTGATACCCTAAAAAGACCTCCGGGGGGATTGCGGCAAAAATGCTCGGTTTTCCCATAGACTCACATTGGGCTCGTTGCTCGGGTCGAGCACCCGAGTATTCCAATCTGCTCGACCCGAACAACGAGCACCCGAGCATTGTAGTGCTCACTCATCACTACTTTTAACCCATTAGTGACTGTTATGATTTGGTAGCTGAGGAGAGCAGGCAAAAAAGGAAATACACCAGAGCAGTTGGAAACTATGAGATTGCAGTACCCTGACCAACCACCACAACTAGAGGCAGCCGTGGAGCGTTCCTACGTTGGTCCTAGACGCCTCGTCACAGCCTGAGAAACTAACTACACCTAAAGATAGAAAGAGGAAAGCTATCTGCCCCGGAGCAGATCCCCAAAGAACATAGAAAGCCCCCAAACATGTAATGGCGGTTAGACAAGAAGAAATACTGACACAGACAGAAAATAGTATGAGCAAACGTTGGGGCCCAAACTTACTAAATAGAAAAGGATAGGAAGGGCACTTACTGCAATCCCAAAAAACCCTGAAAAGCACCAACTCTACTAATTTCAAAAACACCTGAGATCACACGACCTCTACCACCTAAATTAGTTCTCTGGTGTAACCAAAAACAAAATAGCAGCCACTGAAAAAACTGGAAAAAGCAAATGTACAAACATCAGTGGCTGAACTGAACTGAGAGGGCAAAAGCCCCCAGAGGGGACCCAGAAGGCCCCCACAGAAGTGCAGGACAAAATGCAAAAATCAAGCACAAAAACAAAAAGAAGAAAATGTCTTATCTGTTAGCAGGAGATTCAGACACGACACAGCAGGCTACCAAGGAAACAGGAATCAAGGATTGAGACCAGAACAATTGATCACCGGCAACCCTGATGGGAAGGCGACTCCCTTATATAAGACCAGTCAGTAACACCTGATTCCCAATCCTCACAATCTTCACTGGACAGTCCCAGTACCGTTTGTAACCACCAGAGGGAGCTTCTGCTCAGAACTCATTTCCAGCCTATTCACAACAGTACCCCCCCCTTGAGGAGCGGTCACCGAACCCTCATTTGAGCAACCAGGTCGGTCAGGATGAGTTCTATGATAAGCACGGATGAGTCTCCTAGCATGGATGTCCGAAGCAAACACCCAAGAATTGTCTTCCTGACCATAACCTCTCCATTTAACCAAATACTGGAGTTTCCGTCTAGAAAAACGAGAATTCAATATTTTCTCAACCACATACTCCAGATTGCCCTCAACCAAAACAGGGTCAGGAGGCACAGTAGTAGGAACCACTGGCTCAACAAACCTCTTCAACAAGGACTTGTGGAACACGTTATGGATCTTAAATGTCCCTGGAAGAAGCAAACGAAAAGAAACAGGATTAAGAATCTCCATGATCTTATAAGGTCCAATGAACCTAGGCTTAAATTTAGGAGATGCCACTCTCATAGGAATATTTCTTGAGGACAACCAGACCAAGTCCCCCACTTTAAACCGAGGACCATCAGTCCTATGCCGGTTAGCAAACCGCTGGGCCCTCTCCTGAGAGAGGGACAACCTCTCCACTACCTGGTCCCAAATCTGTTGCATACGCTCCACAACAGAGTCAACACCTGGACAGACAGAAGCCTCCGTCTGTCCTGAAGAAAATCGAGGGTGAAACCCAGAATTACAGAAAAATGGAGACATCAAAGTGACAGAGCTAGCCCTATTATTAAGAGCAAACTCAGCCAAAGGCAAAAAAGAGACCCAGTCATCCTGATCAGCAGAGACAAAGCATCTTAGATAAGTCTCCAATGTTTGGTTTGTTCTCTCAGTTTGACCATTGGTCTGAGGATGAAATGCCGAGGAGAAAGACAATTGAACACCAATTTTAGAACAAAAGGTCCTCCAAAATCTGGAAACAAACTGGACTCCTCTGTCAGACACAATGTTCTCAGGAATGCCGTGTAAACGAACCACGTGCTGAAGGAACAAAGGTACCAATTCAGAGGAGGAAGGCAACTTAGGTAATGGCACAAGATGTATCATCTTGGAAAACCTATCGCAAATCACCCAGATGACGGTCATTCTCTGAGAAACAGGGAGGTCGGAAATGAAATCCATAGAGATATGGGTCCATGGTCTCTTGGGCACAGGTAATGGCATCAACAAACCACTAGAACGAGAGCAAGGCTTGGAGCGAGAGCAAGTCCCGCAGGACTGCACAAACTCCCTGACATCACGAGACAAGGTAGACCACCAAAAGGACCGACTAACCAAGTCTCTGGTACCAAAAATTCCGGATGACCGGCCAACGCGGAACAATGAATCTCAGACATTACACTCTCTTTCCACTGGTCCGGGACAAACAATTTCCCAACAGGGCAGCGCTCGGGCTTATCCTCCTGACACCCCTCCAGAGCCAGTCTCAAATTGGGCGAGATGGCGGAAAGAACTACACCCTCTTTCAAAATAACAGAAGGATCAGATAACTCAGGAGAGTCCGCCAGGAAACTCCTCGAGAGGGCATCCGCCTTAACATTTTTAGTGCCAGGAAGAAATGAAACCACAAAATTAAAACGTGTGAAAAACAAGGCCCACCTGGCCTGTCTAGGATTAAGTCGCTTGGCAGATTCCAGATAAACTAGATTCTTATGGTCCGTAAGGACCACCACCTGATGTTTGGCTCCCTCCAGCCAATGTCTCCACTCTTCAAAAGCCCACTTCATGGCTAATAACTCCCGATTACCCACGTCATAATTACGTTCAGTGGGAGAAAATTTTCGAGAGAAAAAGGCACAAGGGTTACTTTTAGAGGTCTCTGGATCTCTTTGGGACAAAACGGCACCTGCCCCAATTTCAGAGGCATCCACCTCCACCTGAAATGGTAGAGAAACATCAGGCTGCCGTAGAACAGGAGCAGAAGTGAATCTCTGCTTAAGTTCCTGAAATGCAGAGACTGCCTCAGGAGGCCAATTCACCACATCAGAACCCTTCTTGGTCAAATCAGTTAATGGTTTAACAATAACAGAGAAATTACCAATAAATTTACGATAAAAATTGGCAAAACCCAAGAATCTTTGAAGAGCCTTTAATGAAGTAGGTTGGACCCAATCACAGATGGCCTGAACTTTGACCGGGTCCATTTCAATAACAGATGGGGACAAAATGAATCCCAGAAATGAGATCCTCTGAACGCCAAAAAGACACTTTGATCCCTTCACATACAGAGCATTCTCTCTCAAAATCTGGAACACAGTCCGAACATGTTTTACATGAGAGTCCCAGTCATTGGAAAAAATCAAGATATCATCCAAATAAACAATCAGAAATTATCCACAAAATCCCTGAAAATGTCATTCATGAAGGACTGGAAGACAGAAGGAGCATTAGTGAGCCCAAAGGGCATCACAAGGTACTCAAAATGCCCTTCAGGGGTATTAAATGCCGTCTTCCATTCATCCCCGTGCTTAATGCGAATAAGGTTATATGCCCCCCTGAGGTCAAGCTTGGTAAACCAAGTAGCGTTTTTCACCCTGGAAAACAGATCAGAGATCAAGGGTAACGGATATTGATATTTCACAGTAATATTGTTCAAGAGACGATAATCAATACACGGCCTTAATGAACCATCCTTTTTGGCCACAAAGAAAAAACCGGCACCTAAGGGTGAAGAGGATGGTCTGATATGACCCTTCTCCAATGACTCCTTGATATAAGACCGCATAGCGTCATGTTCAGGTACAGACAAGTTAAAAAGGCGACCTTTAGGGAATTTACTACCAGGCACTAATTCAATAGCGCAGTCATAGCTCCTATGGGGAGGTAAGGATGCAGATTTACTTTCGCTAAACACATCAGAAAAATCAATCAAAAAGTCAGGAACATCCTGAGCCTGGGGGGAGGCAGAAAAAACAGGAGTGTTGGTATTAACACATTGGCAGCCCCAACTGGTAACAGACACAGATTTCCAATCCAAAACAGGATTATGAGACTGTAACCAAGGGAAACCCAGTACGATAATGTCATGCAGATTATACAGAACCAAAAATTTGCAACTCTCCTGATGATCAGGTTCTACCCTCATTATCACCTGAGTAGAGAACTGAGGTTTATTCTCAGCCAAAGGGGTAGAATCTATCCCCAGTAGGGGAATAGACTTCCGTAGGGGTATCAAGGGAAACCCACAACGTTTAGCAAAATCAAAATCCATCAGGTTAATAGCTGCTCCAGAATCAACAAAAGCCTGAGCAGAAAATGAGGACAGAGAGCATATCAGGGTAACAGTTAATAAAAACTTAGTCTGAACACTACCCAAGACAACTGAGCGTGCAAAACGTCTTCCCCGCTTAGGGCAGACTGAAATAGCATGAGAGGCATCACCACAGTAGAAACATAACCCATTGCGCTTTCGAAATTCATGACGCTGTGCCCCAGAAACCACTCTATCACACTGCATGGATTCAGAAGCAGGTTCACAAGGCAACATTATTCCACGCATACCTTTCCGCTCACGCAAACGTCTGTCAATTTGAATCGCTAATGACATAGAATCATTGAGACCAGAGGGAGCAGGGAATCCCACCATAACATCCTTTACATTATCTGACAGTCCCTTCCGAAAAAGAGCTGCCAAAGCGTCGTCATTCCATTTGGTCAGGACTGCCCACTTACGGAATCTCTGACAGTATAACTCAGCGTCCTCAAGCCCCTGACTTAATGCCAACAAAGTTTTTTCAGCTTGATCAGTGACATTAGGCTCATCGTACAATAACCCCAAAGCCTGAAAAAACGCATCAACATCACTCAAAACAGGATCCCCAGGTGTCAGGGAAAAAGCCCAATCCTGAGGATCGCCGCGCAGGAGAGAGATGATAATTTGAACCTGCTGCGCTGCGTTCCCTGAGGACTTAGATTTTAAGGCAAAAAACAATTTACAGTTATTTTTGAAATTCAGAAACTTAGCTCGATACTGTTATGATTTGGTAGCTGAGGAGAGCAGGCAAAAAAGGAAATACACCAGAGCAGTTGGAAACTATGAGATTGCAGTACCCTGACCAACCACCACAACTAGAGGCAGCCGTGGAGCATTCCTACGTTGGTCCTAGACGCCTCGTCACAGCCTGAGAAACTAACTACACCTAAAGATAGAAAGAGGAAAGCTATCTGCCCGGAGCAGATCCCCAAAGAACATAGAAAGCCCCCAAACATGTAATGGCGGTTAGACAAGAAGAAATACTGACACAGAGAGAAAATAGTATGAGCAAACGTTGGGGCCCAAACTTACTAAATAGAAAAGGATAGGAAGGGCACTTACTGCAATCCCAAAAAACCCTGAAAAGCACCAACTCTACTAATTTCAAAAACACCTGAGATCACACGACCTCTACCACCTAAATTAGTTCTCTGGTGTAACCAAAAACAAAACAGCAGCCACTGAAAAAACTGGAAAAAGCAAATGTACCAACATCAGTGGCTGAACTGAACTGAGAGGGCAAAAGCCCCCAGAAGGGACCCTGAAGGCCCCCACAGAAGTGCAGGACAAAATGCAAAAATCAAGCACAAAAACAAAAAGAAGAAAATGTCTTATCTGTTAGCAGGAGATTCAGACACGACACAGCAGGCTACCAAGGAAACAGGAATCAAGGATTGAGACCAGAACAATTGATCACCGGCAACCCTAATGGGAAGGCGACTCCCTTATATAAGACCAGTCAGTAACACCTGATTCCCAATCCTCACAATCTTCACAGGACAGTCCAGTACCGTTTGTAACCACCAGAGGGAGCTTCTGCTCAGAACTCATTTCCAGCCTATTCACAACAAGTGACGGTCGCTGTAGGTGTATGGAGAACGTGCACTATCACTATATGGAGCGGGCTCAGGAGTGCGTGGACCTGCTGTATTACACAGCTGGCACCCGAGTAACTGATGTAAAGGAGAACAATGATTTATAATACACTGCGATACTGCAGTGATACTGGGTAGGTGATCAAGAGTTTACAAGTTCAAGTCCCCCAAGTGGGACTAATAAAAAATATACAAATATTTAAAAATATATATAAACATGTAAAAAACACAAAAAAAAAAAACCTATTTGGTATTGCCACATTAGCAATGGCTCAATAAATTAAAATATAAAATGCTGAAACAAATAATTAAAACACCAGAATTGTCATTTCCTTTGGTTGCCAAACTTACCCCCAAAAAATGCAATAAAATGTGATATCGACCCCAAAATGTTATCAATAACATTACAGCTCAGCACACAAAAATATAGATCTCACACAACTCCATAGAAGGAAAAATAGAAATGCTGCATGTCTCAGAAATTGGGGACACAAAGCAAATCTGTTTTTTTCACAGTTCAAAATTTTTGGCAGCTGCTAAATTATGAAATATGAAAACAATGGAAAAACAGATTGGGATTGTGTATCGGCCTAATCATACTGACCTGGAGAATCATTATACCGGGTCATCTTCACCGTAAAAGCAAAACAGCCAAAAACAATAGCAGAATTGTATTTTTTCATAATTTCACTGCACTTGGAACTTTTTTCAGTACTTTATATGTTAAAATGAAAGGTGTCATTCAAAACTACAATTCGCCCTCAACAAAGAAGTTTACATTTGGAAATGTTTACGGAAAAATTAAAAAAGTTCTGAATCTTGGAATAAGGGGAGGAAAAGATATAGAGTAAAAAAACAATAACAATGCCTTGTTCTTAAAGGGTTAAAGAGAATACCCGCAACGAGGTGAATGTGTCACGCTGTCTCTGTATACAGGAGAACCGGGGTCTATGCTGACCCTAAGCTGGGGCCTGACTAGTCCCTCTACCTGGAGGTACTGTTGATGGTACAGAGGTCCAGGCCGCCAGCGTAACCCTATCTCCTGTAAATCCCTAACTACTGTAATCTAGTCCTGAGAAGGACCCTGATTACCACCACAGGGATAAGGAAGGTATCTGCCTTCACACACAGTATAAGACAAACGAGACAGTACAAGGGGTAAATAAAAGAACACCTTGCATACAAAACTACCAATACAGAGGGAACACAAAAGGGTAGGGAGATAACTAATAAAGCGAGGAGAGGAGAACACCACAACAGGTATTCTTAGCTTAGACTTCTCAATACGATCCGCTCTGCTGGTCTGCATGAATGCTTTCACCGACACTTTCCCAGCAGACAGGCAGGTATTTAAAGGAAACCAATTAACAAAACATCAATTGCAGCTGAGCGAGGCTGGTCAGTCCAGCACAGAGAGAGAAAGAATTAACTCCCTCAGTGCCGAAAAACACCCAGCACCAGAAACTCAGCTGTGCGAAGTCAGGGTATGCAATTGCGACGATCTTCGCAGCGACACACCCGTGACAGAATGAGATGACTACTCATTGGAGATGTGAAATTTTGAATAGCAATACGGCTTTGGAGTATAAGGAAAAATTTGAGACGCTTAGTATAACATTTGGCCAAATATTATTTGCCCACCAACCATCGTCAAGGTGGTCTCAAGTCTGATGGGTCCCTTACCTATGTGAATATACCTCTATGATAGAGTGCTGCCTTTTTTCGTAAGTTGTAAGGGGTAGCTGCCCCTGGTTTGCACCTATTCACATTAGTCTGGATGTGCCAGTCAGGTTTTTTTTGTCTTTTGAATGTTAGCTTACTGACCGAGCACTCCGCCCCACCAGGTGGTGGTTTTAATTACAGCAGGTTCCTACTAACCCATAAATGCAGGCAACAGTGACAGAGGTGTCCAAATTCACCCAGGAATTCAGATATCAGCCTAATAGAGGTATGTTCACATAGGTCAGGGACCATCAGACTTGAGACCACCTTGACGATGGTTGGTGGGCAAATAATATTTGGCCAAATGTTATACTAAGCGTCTCAAATTTTTCCTTATACTCCAAAGCTGTATTCCTATTTACATTTTCACGTATTCCATATTGTCATGCTTTAGTATGATAGAGTGCAGCCTTTTTTTGTATGTTGTACATGGGGGTAGCTGCTCCTGGTTTGCACTTATTCACAGTAGTCTGGATGTGCCAGTCAGGTTTTTTTTTTTTGTCTTTTTTTTTGTCTACTCATTGGAGATGAGCGGGACTGGCAAAATTAGATATTTCCAGGGAAATTCGATTTGCAGTGCAGTTATTCTCCTTGATTTGAATGTCCATTGTTATGTTCTGGGGTCTCTCCAGATAACAGAGCGTAATAAATGTAAGATGTAGAAAATGAAAAAATTACTACTTACACTGACCTTACCGCTTACATCTCCGGCAGCTTCAGGTACCGCTTAGATCTCTGGCACCTTCAGGTGTCACTTAGATCTCTGGTACCTTCAGGTGTCGCTTAGATCTCTGGCACCTTCAGGCGCCGCTTAGATCTCTGGCACCTTCAGGTGCCGCTTACATCTCTGGCACCTTCAGGTGCCGCTTACATCTCTGGCAGCTTCAGGTACCGCTTAGATCTCTGGTATCTTCAGGTGCCGCTTAGATCTCTGGCACCTTCAGTTGCCACTTAGATCTCTGGTACCTTCAGGCGCCGCTTAGATCTCTGGCACCTTCAGGTGCCGCTTACATCTCTGGCACCTTCAGGTGCCGCTTACATCTCTGGCAACTTCAGGTGCCGCTTAGATCTCTGGTATCTTCAGGTGCCGCTTAGATCTCTGGCACCTTCAGTTGCCACTTAGATCTCTGGTACCTTCAGGTGTCACTTACATCTCTGGCAGCTTCAGGTACCGCTTAGATCTCTGGTATCTTCAGGTGCCGCTTAGATCTTTGGCACCTTCAGGTGTCACTTAGATCTCTGGTACCTTCAGGTGCCGCTTACATCTCTGGCACCTTCAGGTGCCACTTAGATCTCTGGTACCTTCAGGTGCCACTTAGATCTCTAGCACCTTCAGGTGCCGCTTACATCTCTGCCAGCTTCAGGTACCGCTTACATCTCTGGCAACTTCAGGTGTCGCTTAGATCTCTGGTACCTTCAGGTGTCAATAAGATCTCTGGCACCTTCAGGTGCCGCTTAGATCTCTGGCACCTTCAGGTGCCGCTTACATCTCTGGCACCTTCAGGTGCCGCTTACATCTCTGGCAGCTTCAGGTACCGCTTCAGGTGTTGCTTAGATCTCTGGTACCTTCAGGTGCCACTTACATCTCCGGTAGCTTCAGGTACCGCTTACATCTCCGGCACCTTCAGGTGCAGCTTACATCTCCGGCACCTTCAGGTGCAGCTTACATCTCCGGTAGCTTCAGGTACCGCTTACATCTCCAGCAACTTCAGGTGCAACTTACACCTCCGGCACCTTCAGGTGCAGCTTACATCTCCAGCAGCTTTAGGCACTGCTTCTATCTCCGGCACCTTCGCTCTTCACTGTCTCCTGTCAGATCCTCTGCAGATTTTCTTAACACCGCTACTTAGTGCTGAAATCTCGTCTCTCTTCATGTGAGACCAGCAGGTCTCGGTGCACATCTTGATGTCATGACGTTGTGACTTTACGCGCTCCTGCACATCCCTGGTCTCATCAGAGCTAGAAATCCCAGCCCAGTGTGAATAGGCGCGGGGTTTCAGTGCTCGGTGTTGGTGATAAGGAGATGCACAAAGACCGGCCAGGGCACAGTGAAGAGCGAAGTGGCGGAGAGGTGAATGGTAACTGAGTATAAGGGTTTTTATTTTCCACAACTTATATTTATTATTCTGTGAGACGTAAGGAGACTCCGGAGCTTAATAAGGGACATTCAAATAGCAGAGAATAACTTCGCTGCAAATCGAAATAACTCACAGGAAAAAATACGCGATATGGAAATATTATAGCGGTAACAATATTCTTTCAGTCTGTAACTTTTTTATGACTCTTCATAGTTCAGCAAAATGGCAGCCAAGGCAAATTTTTTTCTGAATCTATGGGGATTTTTGTAATATTGGAGTAGAATTCAATTCCTCTGGAATATATTTGCCCATTTCTACTTGTCACCAGGGCGGACCTCTGCCAGCTCTGGATGGTTGACAGGTCTCTGGCTGTAGCAGGCAGGGACCCTCCATTAGTACAGAGCTGAGTGCGGAGAAGCTGGGGGTCCCACCTCGGGATTATTAATCTGTCACGTTGCTCCAGGTCTCCTGTTTTATGAAACGTAAAACATCTCAGAGTGAACCACACATTGGTGATAAGGGAACCTGTTCCTGCTTTGTGCCGGAAATGCATTTTGTGCTCCATGATTTTTTCCGAGCAGGTGGAAGTCTTCATATGGCCGGTAGGATTCGCTCATCTCCTCTGTTGTGTTGCAGACTCCCGCTCCTGCTGTCCTGTGTTCTGCTGTTATTAGCAGTGATCTCATCTACAACTGAGGTAGGAGTCATGCTGCAAAGTCTGAGTAAACTATCGATTAACTGCTGTTTTAATGTTTTTCCATAAATCAAGAGATGAAAATAAGAACTAATAGATCTGATCAGAGAAATCTGCTCTTTTCTGCTCCTCCTCTGATCCTTCACTTTGTGAACTCTGTATTCAGTGTAGACAGGTTTTTGCCATTACTGAGAAAGGAAAAATGACAGTTGGAGCTTTTAAAGTTTTATGGAGGAGGAAAGAAATAGGAACAACGCAGGGGAGGAACTAAAGACACAGGAGGAGCTATACACACAGGAAGGAGGAGCTAAAGGCAGACACAGAGGGGAGGAGCTAAAGGCAGACACAGATAGAGGGGAGGAGCTAAAGGCAGACACAGATAGAGGGGAGGAGCTAGAGGAAGACACATACAGGAAGGAGGAGCTAAAGGCAGACACAGATAGAGGGGAGGAGCTAGAGGCAGACACAGATAGAGGGGAGGAGCTAGAGGCAGATACAGATAGAGGGGAGGAGCTAAAGGCAGACACAGATAGAGGGGAGGAGCTAGAGGCAGACACAGATAGAGGGGAGGAGCTAGAGGCAGACTCAGATAGAGGGGAGGAGCTAAAGGCAGACAGATAGAGGGGAGGAGCTAGAGGCAGACACAGATAGAGGGGAGGAGCTAGAGGCAGACACAGATAGAGGGGAGGAGCTAGAGGCAGACATTCTGCTTCAGGTTCTCCTGAAACCAGTTACATTTTGACTGTGTAAAGAAGTAAAAAGATGTCTGACACCCCCTGACATTGCTATTGTGGTTTTGATATTGTAAAGTGATATTCTAGTGTATTCTTGTATGGTGTTTAATGTATGATTATTGTATGATTACTGCCTCCTATGGAATTGTACTGGGGGAGAAATGAAGGTAACATTGAAAGACAGGACAAAGAAGAGTTAATCAGCCCTGCGCTGAAGAGGTGTTTTGGGGAGTAAGAAGAGAGTGACTTCCTAGTTAGAGTGTCAGCCGTGAGTCACAGGGAATGTGACAGTCTAGGCCACATACTGGGTGTGTGCAAGGAACTGAGGTAGCGAGTCCTGTAATTGCACTAGTTAAAGTGGGGGACTCAATATGGCAGAATATCCTGGAGCAGAGAGCTCATCGGCACTGGGTACGGCCAGGAGCCTAAGGATGTGTAGCTGTAAGACTGAGACAGCACAGGCAAAGAAGGGCGGCAGAGGCAACGTGTAGGCCGGACCTGGGAGCTTTAGTGAAGGAATTCTGGACTTGCCAGTAGTGTTGAGCGATACGATACTGCAAATATCGGGTATCGGCCGATATTAGCTCTATCGGCCTTTCGATAATTCGTTTCGATATTTTCGTCTTATCGAATACCGGAATCGGAAGTTCCCATAATTCTTTGCGAGGCAATGTGATTTTAGTCAGCCAATGAGGAATCCTAAGAAGTGTGGGCACATCCTGTACTGCTGCGGTCATGTTAACTAATGGCATGGCTGTGATTGGATGCTGAAATGATGTCAGAATGCACTATAAAAGGCGCCGCCGCCATTTTAGCGTCACTGTGCTGTGAATTCAGTAAGGGACAGAACGCTGCTGTGCTGACTCTGAGGGACAGTTAGAGATTGCGATTTAGTGTACTGTGCTGTAGGCAGGCTAGTTTACCAACCGCTGTGTAAAGCTTCCTTTTGCCTGCAGTGTTGTTTTAACAGCTCTGCAAGGTGTGTGTGAGTGCAGGTGACGCTGCAGTTTGCTCTGCATGCAACGCTGTCTGTAGGCATCTGCACGTGTCACTCACAGACTTTTTTTTTTCCTTCAGTGTAATTCTTGCAGCTCCATGCAATTTAACTATTAGTGTGACGCGCTTCCATCCGTATCCAATACATTGGTTGCAAACACTATAGAAGTAGACAAAGGAGTAGCCTTTCACAGATTGTGAACAGTTGTGTTTCAGTGTTCACTTCAGTCTGTGTTTTTTATTTTTTGAGTGCACATCACGCTCCAGTTACTTGTTCAAGCACTGCTGCTTGTACTCTGCTGAGCGTGTCTCAGTGCCTCATCCTTTTCATTTCTCTCCAATTGGTTCTGCTCCATTCCATTTAAAATATAATCTATTAGTGTGACGCGCTTCCATCCGTATCCAATACATTGGTTGCAAACACTATAGAAGTAGACAAAGGAGTAGCCTTTCACAGATTGTGAACAGTTGTGTTTCAGTGTTCACTTCAGTCTGTGTTTTTTATTTTTTGAGTGCACATCACGCTCCAGTTACTTGTTCAAGCACTGCTGCTTGTACTCTGCTGAGCGTGTCTCAGTGGCTCATCCTTTTCATTTTTCTCCAATTGGTTCTGCTCCATTCCATTTAAAATATAATCTATTAGTGTGACGTGCTTCCATCCGTATACAATACATTGGTTGCAAACACTATAGAAGTAGACAAAGGAGTAGCCTTTCACAGATTGTGAACAGTTGTGTTTCAGTGTTCACTTCAGTCTCTGCGTAATAACCACACTTAGGCCTTATAACTTTTCTGACTTTCTTTATCAATCTACCAAGATGAAGAAGTCAGTGAGTAAGGCACGTGGTCGTGGCCGTGGAGTTTCAGCAGGGAGAGGACGTGGGGATTCTGTGGCTGCTGCCTCCCTCAGTGACACAGCATCCACCAGTTTTACCCATGAGCGTTCCTTTATGCGCACTTTGGTAGGAGCTCGGCGTGCCCCCCTGCTGCTGGAAGAACAAATTGAAGCCGTTGTTGGTTGGATGGCAGCCAATGCATCGACTTCAATTCCTTCCACCTCCTCTCAGGAACACAACACTGTTGAGCAACCATCTGTCTGTTCACCGCCTGTCAAATTGCCCAGGCAGTCAGAGAGTTCTGTACAGGAGCCAGCTGAGTCTCTGCTTCTGTTCTCAGAATCTGTTGGCTCGCAAACACGGGCACAGGCAAGCAGCATTCTGCAATTTGAAGAAGAGGGAGTATGCAGTGATGCGCAACAGCTGTGTCTCTCTCAATCTGAAGAGGCGGGTGAGCCAGTGCCGATGGACAGCACACCGCAGAACGCATCTTATGATGATGATGAGACTCAGGTGCCAGGTTTTGTGGAGCATGGTGCTGTCCAGACCATCCAACAGCAGCAGGTGTTGGAAGAGGGTAGTGGAGATGATGAAGTCCGAGACCCAACATGGCGTGAGCAACAGGAAGGTGGTGGGAGCAGCTCTGAGGAAGAGATTGTCCCAACGGTACAAAGAGGAGGGAGAGGTAGGCTGCAGACTCGCTTGCCTGTAGCCTCCAGTTTGGCACCTGTTGGGAGCAGTTCTCTTAGAACTGTCAAAATTGGCGCTCCCATGACTTGCACTGCGTGGTCCTTTTTTGACAGACTTGTAGATGATATTTGCTATGTTCAATGCAAGCTGTGTAAGCAAAAAGTTAAAAGAGGTAAAAATATCAGGAACCTGAATACCACAAATATGTGGAAACATGTACGGACAAAGCACGTAGCTGAGTTCCAAAGACACACTGGAGATGTAGGCCAACCTACAGCAGCACCTACATCTTTAGGTCATGTTCGAGCCTCTACCTCCAGCTCTCACACACCTGGTTCGGCTTCCTCAAGGATCTCCATGGAAGAACCTCGGTCACTGTTGTCCATAGACAAACTGTTATTCCACCCACTGCAGCAAGTTCACAGTCATCGTCACACTCCCAGAACAAAAAACAGCCATCGGTAACACAGGCATGGGATAAAAGACGGCCATACTCGGCAAACCATCCACGAGCACAGGCTCTGAATGCTGGCCTTGCAAAACTCCTGTCCCTTGAAATGCTGTCATTCAGGCTGGTGGAGACTGACAGTTTCAGGAACTTTATGGCATTGGCAGTCCCACAATATAATGTGCCAAGCCGATTTTATTTCAGCAGGCAAGCTGTCCCTGCTCTGCAAAAACATGTCGAGGGAAACATTAAACATGCGCTACTAAACGCCGTCAGTAGCAGGGTCCACCTGACCACCGATGCGTGGACCAGTACCCATGGCCAGGGACGATACCTTTCCCTCACTGCCCATTGGGTCAATGTTGTGGAGCCGGGTACAGATCTTGCCAGTGGCGCTGTACGTGTTCTGCCAACTCCAAGGATTGCAGGAATCCAGTCTGTGCACATTGATTCCTCCTCCTACTCCAGTTCCTCAGAATCATCGCTGCACGAGCCGTCATGGTATACCTCCACATGGACCCGTGAACGCTTACCTGTTGCGACCGATATGAGCACAGCCGTGGCCAAACGTCAACAGGCCGTACTGAAATTAATTCCCATGGGGAATCGAAGCCACACAGCGCAGGAGCTCTGGGATGCCATCAAGCAGGAGAGCGACGTGTGGTTTTTGTCAGCTAATCTCCAGCCAGGCTTGGTAGTGTGTGACAATGGCCGAAATCTGGTGGCAGCTCTGGGCCTTGGCAACCTCACTCACATACCATGTCTGGCACATGTGCTCAACTTGGTCGTGCAGAGTTTTTTGAGGGACTATCCGGATCTTGATGCACTGCTGCACAAGGTCCGCCTAGAGTGCGCTCACTTGCGACGTTCCAGCATGGCCAGATCGCGCATTGCAGCTCTGCAAGTCAGATTTCGCCTTCCTGAACATCGCATCATATGTGACGTACCCACCAGGTGGAATTCCACGTTACATATGTTGGAGCGGTTGTGTGAGCAGCAGCCAGCAGTAATGGAGTATCAGCTGCAACAGGCGCAATCAACTCGCAATTTGCGCCGTTCACACTTCACCACTACTGAGTGGGCCTCTATGAAGGACATCTGCGACGTTTTGCGTGCGTTTGATGTCTCAACGCGGATGGCGAGTGCAGATGATGCACTAGTCAGCATGACTGTCCCCCTTATCTGCCTGCTTCAGAAATCACTGAAAGCACTAAAGGAAGAGGTTTTGGAAGAGGTGGAGGATGAGGAGTCACAAATTCAATTACCTTCAGGACAGTCAGCGCAACTTGGTTCCTCACAAAGGGCTGGGCAGGGCTCACTTTGTGAGGAGGATGAGGAGGAGTCAATGGAGGAGGAAGAAATCCCTACAGAGGGAGGTACACAACGCTGTAGTCAGTATGTAGAGCGAGGGTGGGGTGATGCAGAGGAGACAGAGATGACGCCTCTTCCAGAGGACAGCCTTTGTTGGCCAGTTGGGAGTCTGCAGCACATGGTTGATTTCATGCTTCAGTGCCTGAGAAACGACCGCCGCATCGCCCACATTCTCAGCACGTCAGATTATTGGGTGTACACCCTCCTAGACCCTCGCTACCGGGACAACTTACAAACCCTCATCACACCGGTGCACCGGGACCGTAAAATGCAGGAGTACCAAGACACACTGGTGCAATCCATACTGTTGTACATTCCAGCCGAGAGAGCTGCTGCTGCTGCTACTGCTTTACAAAGCAGCTCTGTGCGTCGAGGCAGTGTAGACACCTCTACAACAAGAGGGAGCAGAAGCAGCGCCTCTGCACAGGGCAAGAACTGTATGTTACAAATGTGGCAAAGTTTTGTGACAGCGCCAGCAAGGTCTACACCATCCGAGACGGCTCCAGTCACCAGGAAGAAACGTTTCCGTAAGATGGTGACAGACTACTTGGCTTTCCCTCTAAGTGTACTCCCAGATGCCTCTTCCCCTTTCAAATTTTGGGTCTCTAAGTTGGATACATGGCCAGAGCTTAGCCAGTATGCATTGGAGGTGCTGGCTTGCCCTGCTGCCAGTGTATTATCTGAGCGTGTCTTTAGTGCTGCAGGTGGTGTAGTAACAGACCGTCGCATGCGACTATCCTCAGAGAATGTAGACCGGCTTACTTTTCTGAAAATGAACAAGGCATGGATCTCACCTGAATTTGCCTGTCCGTTTTCAGATTAAATAACTGTTTGGCAACGTTTTCCATGTCTCCTGTTATGTTCATCTTTCTACCACCTGAACTCTACTCCCTGGGCTACAACACCGCCATTTGTTGCTTGTAAGTAATTGGCAGGGGTACTGACTCCTGGCCAGCTGTTACAGCACGACAGCTGTTTCCTGGCAGTGTGACGTCAATTATCCTCAATAAGTTGTGCTGTCGTGTTGCATTCGGGTTAGCCGACTCTATGGTGCCTGCAGTTTAGGTGATTCCTATGTGTGCTGTGGGATATGTAATAAAGGCGGTTTCCATTGTGACAATAGGATAAGCACCCACTGTAGGACTGTGTGATTCGGTAACTGCGGACGGCTGCGTCCTGTCAACTTACATTTTCATGGGTGCGTTCTTCTACCCGTCCGGGGTCCGTACCGTCAAGTGGTTCTCCCCAGTGCCTTGGCTAGGTGCTCCATCGTATCCGAGTTCCAGCAACGTCTGCTGGTCCTTGGTAGTGCTTTGGAGCACAGGTACCTCCTGCTTAGTAACCGTGTCCCAGTAACTCGTGGGTACTCGGTTGTACATTGCCTCTTTTCCTTCTGCTACCCGTCCGGGGTCCAGTACCGTCAAGTGGTTCTCCCCAGTGCCTTTGGCCTAGGTGCCTCCATCTCCGTATCCGAGTTCCAGCAACGTCTGCTGGTCCTTGGTAGTGCTTTGGAGCACAGGTACCTCCTGCTTAGTAACCGTGTCCCAGTAACGTCAGCTGGTACTCGGTTGTGACATTGCCTCTTTTCCTTCTGCTACCCGTCCGGGGTCCAGTACCGTCAAGTGGTTCTCCCAGTGCCTTTGGCCTAGGTGCCTCCATCTCCGTATCCGAGTTCCAGCAACGTCTGCTGGTCCTTGGTAGTGCTTTGGAGCACAGGTACCTCGCTTAGTAACCGTTGTCCAGTAACGTCAGCTGGTACTCGGTTGTGACATTGCCTCTTTTCCTTCTGCTACCTCCGGGGTCCAGTACGTCAAGTGTTCTCCAGTGCTTGGCCTAGTGCCTCATCTCGTATCGAGTCCAGCAACGTTGCTGGTCTTGTAGTGCTTGGGCACAGGTACCTCTGCTTAGTAACGTGTCCCAGTAAGTCAGCTGGTACTCGGTTGTGACATTGCCTCTTTTCCTTCTGCTACCCGTCCGGGTCCAGTACCGTCAAGTGGTTCTCCCAGTGCCTTTGGCCTAGGTGCCTCCATCTCCGTATCCGAGTTCCAGCAACGTCTGCTGGTCCTTGGTAGTGCTTTGGAGCACAGGTACCTCCTGCTTAGTAACCATGTCACAGTAACGTCAGCTGGTACTCGGTTGTGACATTGCCTCTTTTCCTTCTGCTACCCGTCCGGGGTCCAGCACAGTCAGCTGGTCCTCGTTACTTCCATTGTCTCTTGCTCCATCTGATACCGTCAGGGTTCCAGTAACGTCAGCTGTTTCTCGGAAATTAGACGACCTTAAAGACCACCCAGAAGAAGATGACGACAACAAGGACGACGAGCATGAAGCCAACCAGCCTGAACACCATCACAAAAAAATAAAAGATTACCCAGAAGAAGATCACCAACAGGACAAAGAAGGTTAAGACAAACTACAAGATACAGAACAAGAGACAGAAGAACAATAAGCAAAAGATCAAAAAGCAGAAGAACATGAAGTATAAGACCAAAATGAAGAGCAAAATATATGCTCTAAATTCTAAGCAGAAGAAGACTAAGCAGTGTATGGGGGTGAGTCCGTTCCTCCTCGTGGTGCCCCTGGAAAATGCCTGCTGCTGCTGCAGGCTAAACTGAACACGGACAAATACTGTTGTAATTTAAATCTTTTGTGACAGCAAGAACGGAAGGATGAACAATTCATACTTTTACAGATTACAAGTACAGGAATCTCTGTCACAAATAAGAATATGATGAAGAAGATGAAGAGGAAGAAGATGAAGAATTTGAATATGAAGAAGATTAATTAGTTTAATAATAACAATATGAGTAATGTAAACAAAAACATGAATAGCAAGAAGTTTAAGAAGAAGATTAAGAAGGTGAAGATGAAGAATAATTTGATGAGAAAGATGATGCTGCTGAAGATTATGAAGGAGAAAGTGTGGCACTGGCAAAAGTTAAAAAGGTGAAGAGCATGGAAGTTGTGAAACATACATATTTGCCAAAATAGAAAAAAGGTTAACAACATTGTCAATTTGTTCGTCAATCCAAACGTATTTCCAAAAAAAATATATTAATGCTATTCCAATGCATTGGGTTAAACATGTATGCCTTTATTGTCTCCTCAACCTCCCCCAATACATTCTACATTACTCTTTGTTGTTTTCCTTCATGTACAATTAACCAACAAGGCAAGAATGGTTTTTTTTTAATGTCGATATTTTGTTCCCATAGACTTACATTGGACTTCCGGTATCGGAATCGGATATCGACGATATTTAGTGATATCGGCGATACCATTTCGATACGATATTTTTAGATATCGAGCAGTATCGCTCAACACTACTTGCCAGGCTGGGCCATAGTTACCACAGAGGGTGGTCTGTGTTCAGAGAAGGGCCAGAATGTAAAAATGAAGTATTCAGCTCCAGTATGCGATGTGCTGAAATGTTGTTGCCAATAAGACTGGTTGCTTGCTTCTGCTTTACATCGGGCACTCCTGTGTCATCTGAGTGTTTATGGACTGACTGAGAAGTATGAACAGCAAATAACACACACACCAGAGGAGCCGCGCTCACTGATGCCGAGGGTCATGACTGGAGATCAGCACATTTATTTGAGTGGAATTGAATTGTGCAAAGAACTGAATTCTGGAAGATACAGATTTTTTTTGTTATTAGCTGCGCGATCACTCTAGGCCGGGATTCCTGGCCACAGGTAGGCTCCAGAGTTTACAGCACATAATCATGGCATCAACACATGATCATGGCTGGAAGCCTCAACACATGATCATGGCTGGAAGCCTCAAACATGATCATGGCTGGAAGCCTCAGCACATGATCATAGCTGGAATCCTCAGCACATGATCATGGCTGGAATCCTCAACACATGCTCATGGCTGGAATCCTCAACACATGATCATGGCTGGAAGCCTCAATACATGATCATAGCTGGACGCCTCAGCACATGATCATGGCTGGAAGCCTCAGCACATGATCATGGCTGGAAGCCTCAACACATGATCATGGCTGGAAGCCTCAACACATGATCATAGCTGGAAGCCTCAGCACATGATCATGGCTGGAATCCTCAACACATGATAATAGCTGGAATCATCAACACATGATAATAACTGGACGCCTCAACACATGATCCTGGCTGGAAGCCTCAACACATGATCATAGCTGGAAGCCTCAGCACATGATCATGGCTGGAATCCTCAACACATGATCATAGCTGGAAGACTCAGCACATGATCATAGCTGGAACCCTCAACACATGATAATAGCTGGGCGCCTCAACACATGATCATAGCTGGAAGCCTCAACACATGATCATAGCTGGAAGCCTCAACACATGATCATGGCTGGAAGCCTCAGCACATGATCATGGCTGGAATCCTCATCACATGATCATGGCTGGAAGCCTCAGCACATGATCATGGCTGGAAGTCTCAGCACATGATAATAGCTGGAAGCCTCAACACATGATCATGGCTGGAAGCCTCAGCACATGATCATGGCTGGAATCCTCAACACAAGATAATAGCTGGACGCCTCAACACATGATCATGGCTGGACGGCTCAACACATGATCATAGCTGGAAGCCTCAGCACATGATCATAGCTGGAAGCCTCAACACATGATAATAGCTGGAAGCCTCAGCACATGATCGTGGCTGGAAGCCTCAACACATGATAATAGCTGGGCGCCTCAACACATGATCATAGCTGGAAGCCTCAACACATGATCATGGCTGGAATACTCAATACTTGATCATAGCTGGAAGCCTCAACACATGATCATAGCTGGAAGCCTCAACACATGATCATGGCTGGAAGCCTCAGCACATGATCATGGCTGGAATGCTGAACACATGATCATGGCTGGATGCCTCAACACATGATCATAGCTGGAAGCCTCAACACATGATCATGGCTGGAAGCCTCAGCACATGATGATGGCTGGAATGCTGAAGACATGATCATGGCTGGAAGCCTCAACACATGATCATGGCTGGAAGCGTCAGCACATGATCATGGCTGGAAGCCTCAGCACATGATCATGGCTGGAATGCTTAACACATGATAATAGCTGGACACCTCAACACATGATCAGGCTGGACGCCTCAACACATGATCATGGCTGGAAGCCTCAGCACATGATCATGTCTGGAAGCCTCAACACATGATCATGGCTGGAATGCTCAAACACATGATCATGGCTGGAAGCCTCAGCACATGATCATGGCTGGAAGCCTCAGCACATGATCATGGCTGGAATGCTGAACACATGATCATGGCTGGATGCCTCAACACATGATCATAGCTGGAAGCCTCAACACATGATCATGGCTGGAAGCCTCAGCACATGATGATGGCTGGAATGCTGAAGACATGATCATGGCTGGAAGCCTCAACACATGATCATGGCTGGAAGCGTCAGCACATGATAATAGCTGGACACCTCAACACATGATCACGGCTGGACGCCTCAACACATGATCATGGCTGGAAGCCTCAGCACATGATCATGTCTGGAATGCTCAACACATGATCATGGCTGGAATGCTCAACACATGATCATGGCTGGAAGCCTCAGCACATGATCATGGCTGAAATGCTCAACACATGATCATGGCTGGAAGCCTCAGCACATGATCATGGCTGGAATGCTCAACACATGATCATGGCTGGAGTGCTCAACACATGATCATGGCTGGAAGCCTCAGCACATGATCATGGCTGGAATGCTCAACACATGATCATGGCTGGAATGCTCAACACATGATCATAGCTGGATGCCTCAACACATGATCATGGCTGGAAGCCTCAGCCTAGAGTGAACATCGGGCTGGAGTGTAATGTATGTAGTACAGTTCATATAGCGTCTTGTGCTTGGGTGCGATGAAAACACAGGAGTCACAGGTTTGATATAGAAAAGTCCTGTATTACTTCATACAAGTTGGCAGAAATAGTCACACAGTTTGCAGACACAGAAACAGGAGACACAGCAGGCCAGAGTAATCCAAGCTCAGCAATCACTCTCCAATACAGATTCAGGATCTTCTTCTCTGTTACCGTAAGTCCATGCAAACTGGGTCTTTCAAAGAGCAGGGTTCAGAGTCCACAAGTGCTTCAGAGTTCCTCAGTAGGAATAGCTGGAGTACAAGGTCCAAGGCTTACAGGAGTCAAGTCACAGGTTCACTGCAGGCTAGATTCTGAAGCACTGATTGCTCAGCTGTGGCTGCTTAAGAAGCAAAGGAGAGAATCAGGGCGGGAACATGCAAGCTGGAAACTCCATTTTGACTGAGGGCAAGATAGCTGCAGCAAGACAGAAAGTAAAATGGCTGACGAACAAACTGAGTTTCAGGAATATATACATAGAACCTTACATTACTCCCCCTTAAGGACAACCTCCGGATGACCTCAGACCAGGCTTGTGTGGGTACCTCTGATGAAACTGACGGAGCAAGCGAGGAGCATTAACGTTATTGACCGGTTCCCATGAGTTGTCCTCCACTGGGTAGCCCTGCCATTTAATCAGATATTGTAACTGATTTCTATACAACCTGGAATCTAAAATCCTTTCCACCACAAATTCTTCCTGACCATCGACTAGCACTGGGTCAGGGCAAGGAGAGGAACGTCCAGGAAACGTATTGGGTGTCGCAGCCTTTAGTAGGGATACATGAAAGACAGGGTGGATTCTCATAGTTCTGGGCAGTTGAAGACGACAAGCAACGGCACTTATAATTTTACTGATTTTATAGGGTCCAATGTACTTATGTCCCAACTTAGACGATGGAATCCTTAACTTAAGATTTCTGGTTGACAGCCAGACCAAGTCTCCTACCTTGAAAGCTGGTGCAGGTTTACGAAATTTATCTGCTGCTTTCTTGTACCTTTCTTGAGCCGATTCCAGATTTTCCTTTAGAAGATCCATATTCTTCTGTAAAGACGTGATTCTTTCAGCCACTGCTGGTAAAGGTGTTTCTATGGGAAATCGTGGTAGAATGTTAGGATGATAACCTAGATTAGAGTAAAAAGGAGACTGTTTAGTGGAGGCACTCTGAGAGTTGTTATACGAGAACTCAGCTAATGGAAGTAGATCCACCCAATCATCCTGTAGGTGGCAGATAAAGCAGCGGAGATACTGCTCCAGGGTTTGATTGGTTCGTTCGGTCTGTCCATTAGTCTGGGGATGAAAAGCAGAAGAAAGGTTTACTTTAATGTCCAATGCTGCACAGAAATTTTGCCAAAACCTAGAAGTGAATTGCACCCCTCGATCCGAAATAACCTCATCCGGTACTCCATGTAAGCGAAACACATCTTTAATCATCAAATCTGATGTCTGTTTTGCAGTGGGTAAGCCGACACAAGGGATAAAATGAGCTGCCTTTGTTAGACGGTCAACCACCACTAGAATGGTGTTCTTCCCCTGAGAGGTTGGTAACTCCACAATGAAGTCCATAGAAATGGATCCCCACGGGCGGGACGGGGTGGGAAGAGGCTGTAACAGACCAGTTGGTGAGGAGCGAGGTGTTTTGCATCTTGCACAGACCTCACATGAAGTGACATAATTCAAAACATCCTTCCTGCAAGTGGGCCACCAAAAGAAACGAGAAAGAAATTCCTGTGTCTTTAGAATTCCTCTATGCCCAGCTATCTTGGAATCGTGAATGAGTTGCAATACTCTTAATCTGACTGTTTCAGGAATATACAGACGTTGTCCCTGAATCCACACACCATTCTTAAAGACAAGACTTACGTCCCTTGGGGGTTGTGCCAAAAAGGAATCCGCATGGTATGCTTCCTTGATGTCCTTAAGTAGGTCTTGATTATGAATTACTCCTAGGAATCTAGAGTCAGGAAGAATAGTCTTAGGAGGAGTAATTGGACGTGTCTCTGCTGAGTAAATCCTAGAGAGTGCATCAGCCTTTCCATTGCGCGATCCTGGTCTATAAGAAATGATAAAATTAAATTGGTTTAAGAAAAGATTCCAGCGAGCCTGGCGAGGAGTCAGGCACTTAGCCGACCTGATAAACTCAAGGTTACGATGGTCTGTCAGGACGACTATTTGCTGTGCAGCTCCCTGAAGAAGGTGTCTCCATTCTTTGAAGGCGGCAATAATGGCCAACTCTCTATTGCCCACATCGTAGTTCCTCTCAGCCGAAGACAACTGCTGGGAAAAGAAGGCACAGGGATGCAAGACATTCTTCTCACCTGTTCTCTGAGAGAGTATAGCTCCAACGGCACAGTCTGAAGCATCCACCTCTATTATGAAGGCAAGCTCGGGGTTGGGATGTACTAGGATAGGTGCAGTGGTAAATTTATCTTTTAGACGGGAAAATGCTTCCTGGACTTGGGGAGTCCAGGAAAACCTAGACTCTTTCCGGGTAAGTTGAGTGATAGGTGACACTACCTCAGAGAAATTTCTAATGAAACGTCTATAGAAGTTGGCAAACCCGATGAAGCGCTGTACCTCCTTCACATTTCTAGGACTTGGCCAATCCTTGATGGCTTGGGTTTTGCTTCCATCCATACTAATTCCTTGTGTAGACAGTACATACCCCAGAAATTGAATTTCGGTCCTATGGAATTCACACTTTTCAAGTTTGATGTAAAGATGATTTTGTCTTAGACGTTCCAAGACCATTCTCACATGTCCATGATGTTCCTCTGTGGAGTTAGAAAAAATTAGAATATCATCCAAATAAATTACCACGAATGTATCTAGGAGATCCCTGAAGATGTCATTCACCAAGTGTTGGAAAGTGGCTGGGGCGGTACTCAGACCAAAAGGCATAACTAGATATTCAAAGTGTCCATAGCGTGACCTGAATGCAGTCTTCCATTCATCCCCAGGTCTAATACGGACTAAGTTATAGGCCCCACGAAGATCTAGTTTAGAAAAAATTTTGGCATGTCGCACTCTCTCCAATAACTCAGGGATTAAAGGCAATGGATAACGGTTTCTAATAGTAACCTTATTGAGTTCCCTATAGTCTACGCATGGTCTCAGAGATCCATCTTTCTTCTTTACAAAGAAGATGGGTGCACCTGCAGGAGATGAAGAGGGGCGTATGAAGCCCTTGGCTAGATTTTCATCTATGTAATCCTTTAAAGCCTTTAGCTCGGGCCCCGCCAGGGGGTAGATCTTACCAAAAGGTATCTCTGCTCCAGGCAATAATTCAATTGGACAATCATATGGACGGTGAGGAGGAAGCTGGTCAGCGTTCTTCTTGTCACATAAATCCACATAGTCCTGGTATACAGCTGGTAGTTCAGGGACTGACTGTTAGGGTTCGAGTTCCCGCTCCTGCACAAGGGGAGTCTCGAACCAGTGCCGCTGCGGTCTCCCATTCATCTCCGGCCGCAGTGGAGCCTGCTCAGCAGAGACGTCGTTCCAAGCGTCTTGCCCACTCCACTACTGGGCAGTGACTTGCTGCTGCCTTTCCTGGATCTGCTATTATAGCCAGTTCTGGAGCAGACGTCTTTGGGATAAAGTCCTGCATTTTCCCTTCTGAGCGTGCCCAGAGTGAGATCTCTCATTGGAGATCAGGGGTCACATGCTCAGGTACTGCAGCAGCTCCTATTGGCCCGCCAGGAAGGCCCTGTTACTGCTAGTCTTCTGAACAGGTTCTCATTGGTCCTTGTTCCTGGAAGGTCCTGTAGCTGTTGCTATAAAAGGGTAGCATGGCTGGGCCGCCATGCGCTAATATCAACCATTGTATGCTATGCGCCAGTGTGGTCATGCGTGTGTGTGGTTAGGGACCCGGCTGAAATAAGCCACTAGAATACCGACTTAATCGGTGAGGAGTTTAGTGTGCTAGCTGGTCAGGGTCGGTGTCCTAGATGCCCTAGATTACCGGCATAACCGGTGAGGAGTTTGATTGCCGTATTCAGGGTCTGGCGTTCAGACGCCATAGATTGCGGGTGACTCCCGCGAGCACATTAGCGCATGACCACGTATTATGCTCGCTAGCAATTAACCGTGTGCCTGAGAGCCTGACAGGACACGGTGTTTGTTCTCAGCGGCTCTGTGACGTAACAGGGTTCGCTCTCGACGCTAGACAGCGCCCTAGCGTTTTACTTTGCGGCTCACTGAAGCTAAGTGAGTTCGCACATATCGCCATATAGCACTGTGGCATCCCGTTAGCGGCTCTGTGAATTAACAGAGTCTGCACTTACTGCCACAACGCGCTACGGCGTTTATTTTAGCGACTCTGCGGGATAACAGAGTTCGCTACTTTCGTCATCTTACTAGCAGCAGGCTTTGCTTGCACGGTGGACCCCGGGCTGCGAACGCACCTCTCCACTTTATATATTTGGTGCGTTCCGCAGACCCTAACATAATATTAGCGCCAGGGTCTGGCTAGTAAAATGGCGGACGAACAGCGTCTATTGCAGTACATCCAGCAGCTGAAGGGTAGGTTGGAGGCTCTTGAGAGCACAACCTCAGCTGTGGATGTTACCGCAGTCGCTGTTCAGGCTGCTAGCGTGGCTGCAGCCAGTTTGTCCTCTGCCACCTCTGCCCCTACATTATCCCACCTCCCGCTTCCTGACAAGTTTGCCGGTGATAGCAAGCAATGTCGGGGATTCGTGAGTCAGTGCTCTATACATCTCGAGCTTCTGGCTGCACGTTTTTCCCACGGATCGGGCACAAGTGGGTTTTGTACTTTCTCTACTCTCGGGCAGAGCGTTGGAGTGGGCAACGCCGCTGTGGGAGCGCGATGATCGTGTGGTGCAGAGTGCTCCTCGTTTCTTGGAGGCTCTTAAAAAGGTCTTTTTAGGACCCCAGGTCACCCACGATACGGCGCTACAACTGTGGCATTGACACAGGGTTCGTCTTTGGTCAGTCAGTTTTCCGTCCAGTTTCGGACTCTGGCTGCTGAGCTAGATTGGTCTGATAAAGTTCTTATTCCTATCTACTGGCGGGGACTGGCTGACCATGTTAAAGACGCTTTGGCTACCAGGGAGATTCCCGCCACACTGGAGAAGCTTATCTCCATTATCTACCCGCATTGACCTCCGTTTTCACGAGCGGAGGTTGGAGCGGGCCCAGTGTAGGCAGAGGTTTCGGTTGGCTCCTACCTTTGCCAAACCTCTCGAATTCCCCGATCTGGCGTCCGAACCTCTAAAGGCCACAGAAGTTCCTCATGTAGGACCTAAGTCTCGGTCCATCCGAGTATCCGTGGTTTGTAACCATTGTCAGCAGACAGGACACTTTGCCAACAGATGTCCACAGCGATCGGGGAAGCGATCGCGTCTAGTGGCCCTGGGAGGAGGTTTCACTAGAGACAGCGGCATTTTCCTCCAAGATAACATTTAATAGGGACAATCACTGTTGGTACTTCCATTCTCACCGCCGACCTTTGCGTGGACTCAGGAGCAGAGGGGAATTTCATGTCCTCTACTTTGCTCGCCGTCATGCAATACCTCTGGTGGCGCTTGACAAATCAGTGACTGTTCGGGTAGTGAATGGGTCGTCATTGCCCTCACAAATTACACACCAGACTGTCCCACTTGCATTGTTAGTATCTCCTTCCCATCAGGAACTTATTTCCCTACTCGTCCTTCCCGAGGGAATAGACGAGATCCTACTAGGTATACCTTGGCTCCGTTTCCACTCCCCACATATAGAGTGGACTTCGGGTAGGATACTGGGTTGGAGTGATGCATGTACAGGCAGATGTGTCAGAAGTTGCGTTCAGGTTACCACTACTGAGTTACCGCAGATCTTACTCCACTTCCCAAGCACTACTGGTCATATGCAGACGTGTTCTCCAAGAAGGCTGCGGAGACTCTTCCGCCTCACGCCCTATGACTGTCCTATCGACCTCTTGCCTGGCGCAGAACTCCTCGGGGAAGGGTCTATCCCCTCTCTCTTCTGAGACAGAGGCCAGGCAATTTTCAGGAGAACCGGCAAGAGGGTTTATTTGGAAGTCGGTGTCACCGGCGGGGGGGATTTTTCTTCGGGCAGGGTCTTCGACCCCAAAGGGGAAAATTCCCCCTTTACGCAAATTGGAGAAATGTGTTTTTTAAAAGGGTCCTTCCCCTTTTCCGGGGGTAATCATCTCGCCCGGGTTTGGGGTAGGTCCTGAAAAAATTTCGGGGTTTGATGGTTTTGGCAAAAACCCCAAAATCTCAAAAAAGGGGGTGCGGGGGTTTTGGGGGTTTAAAATTATACCGTCGTTTTTCCCCAAAATTTAAAACTTTGGTAGCTCCCGTTTGCCCTTCCCCAAAAAAGGGAAACTAATCCCAAATTGGGGGCTGAAGAGGTCCCCCAAGGTTTTCCCCTTTTAATTTTTATTTCGCTAAAAGTCCCATCCTACTCGCCCCGATGTTTTTAAAGCCATTTTTTATGGGGGGGATGCCTCGTCCTTTTGGGCTTGGGGCAGCCCCCTTTTTCCAAAAGGATGCTAAAGGCGGAAGTTTCCTGCTTCTTTTTCTCCAAGCCCCCACACCGGGAGGGAAAATTTTTTCCCCTCGGGGACAGGGGTTGTAGCAAAAAGGGTTGGCCTTTCGGGGTGGGACATCTGTTGGGGGGAGCTGTTTTCCCCCCTTTCCCAAATTTTTAGGTCAAAAACCCCCGGGGGTTTAATTATTTCAGACAGCCCGCGGCTAATTCTGCCAACCCCGGGGGGCCTTGTTCTTCCCCCGGGGTTTTTTTACCTGCTTTTTCCCCTCGGGGGAAGAATTTTTGTCCCGGACGCTTCTCTGTCTGTGGTGCCCCTCGGAGGAGGAGGGGGAGGAGCCCCGGTTATGTCCCCACAGGGGCCCGGGGAACAGGGGCCCCCCGGGTTTTTGCTAGAGTTTTGGGGGCCCCGGGGAAAGATTTTGTGCTACAAATTTTTCGGGGGGGGGGAAATCTTTTGGGGCCCTTCGTCCGGGGGGGGGAAACATTTTGGGGAAAAAAAGGGGAAAAATTTAATTTTCGGGCGGGGCTTTATTGGGGGCCCCCATTGGCCCCTGATTTTGGGGGAAAAATTTTTTGGGGTGTGTCCCCTGCGCCAAAAAAAAAGTCTCCACGAAAAAGGCCCAAAGGCTGGGGTTACTTTCCCCTTTTTCCGGGGGGAGACAGGCCCGGAGTGGTTGGGAGGGGCTTTGTGGTGGGCTTGCCCAAGTTTTGGGGTTGACCATATTTGGGTTCCCGCCATTTTCTAAAATGGTGTCTGGTGCCACTCCCCGGGTTTTCCTTTTTGCACGGGTTTGGGAAAGGGTTTTTTGTTGGGAAAAAAATTTTCCCCTTTACAGGGGCATCCCCGGGCAAGTTGTCGGGACGAGGTCCCGTTTGGTCTGGGTTTTTTGGAGGAGCTTTTTCGTCTATCATTTTGGGGTTTAAAAAACTCTCTTTGCGTACCCCCCCGAGACGAATGGGTTGGTAGAGAGGGCCAAAAAAGCCCTTTTTGGGCACCTATTACAAATTTTTGGGTCTCACCCCGGCAGGAGGGATGGGATCTTGTTCCAGGGGGTGGTTTGCATTAAAAAAAAGCTGTGGCGATTCACGGACAGACCCCATTCTCCTGAACCGGTCAGCACCCCCCGGGGGGACCAGGCCTATGCCCGGTTTTCCCCCCGTTTCCCCGGGGGGGCGATGGGTGGGGGGCCCGGGGAAAAATTTGGGCCGCACCCCCGGGGGCCTTTTAGGCCTCCAAAGAGAGGATGAGGTTTGGGGCCCATGCCCATGGGGCCCCCCCTCAAATTTTTTCTCCTGGGGTTTGGTGTGGTCTCGCCCGAAACATAGCTGCGGGTTGAGTCCACTAATTGGAAACCCCGCTCCCCGGGCCCCTTTTAAGGTCCTCGCGGGGTTAAAAAATGTGGATCCCCGTTTAGTCTTCCCCACGCCGGGTATCCCCCCAAACCTTTAGTGCCCCCCCAAAACCCCGGGTCACCCCCCGGGGTTTTCGGTATCTGCCGGGGACATGGGTTCATTGCGGTGACCAGAGGTAAAAGCCATCGGGGGGTGTAAGGTGGTACGGGGCAAAAGTTTTTTTTGGGGATTTTGGGGGCATGGGCCCCGGGGGGTGGGTTTTTTTTGGGAAAGCCTGCCGATTTTTTTAAAGCTCCGAGTCATCGTGCCTTTGAACACACCCGGGGCCCCCCGGGAAGGGGGCCCGGGGGGGGGGGTTTAATGTTGGGTTCGGTTCCCGCTCCTGACAAAGGGGAGTCCGAAACCCCAAAGGGGCCCTGCGGTCCCCCTTTATCCCCGGCCGGTGGACCCCCTCAGCAGAGAGTCGTTCAAGGGCTTGCCCCTCCACTACTGGGCTGATTTTCTGCTGCCTTTCCTGGATCCTTTTTTACCCTTTTTGGAGCAACGTCTTTGGGAAAAGTCCGCTTTTTCCCCTTTGAGGTCCAGAGTGAGATCTCCATTGGAATCAGGGGTCAAATGCTCAGGTACTGCAAGCCCTTTTTGGCCCCCCCCCGGAAGGGGCCCCGTACTGCTAGTCTTTGAAAAGGTTCCCATTGGCCCCCTTTTGGAAGGCCCCGTGCTGTTGCTATAAAGGGGTTTTGCAGGTGGGCCGCCAAAGCCAATATAACCATTGTTGTTGCGCCCTGTGGTATGGGTTTTGTTGGTTAGGGACCCGGGGAAAAAGCCCCTAGAAAAACCCATTAAACGGTGGGGGGGTTTGTGTGCTAGCTGGTCAGGGTCGGTGTCCAGTTTTCCCCAGATTACCGGCTAACGGGAGGGTTTGATTGCCGTTTCAGGGTCTGGGTTCAGACCCTTTATTTTGGGGGGACTTTTCCCCCGGGGGACATTAGCGCATGACCAGTATTATGCTCGTACAATTAACCTGTGCCTGAGGCCCGACAGGGGGAAAGGGGTTTGTTTTCCCCGGCTCTGTGAAGTAAAGGGTTGCCTGAGCTGGGCAGGCCCCCAGCGTTTTCTTTGCGGGTCACGAAGTAAGTAGTTCGCACTTCGCCCCTATAGCAAAGTGGCATTCCCCCAGCGGCTCTTGGAAAATTTAAAAAGCGCACTTTGCCCAACGCGCTTTGGGTTTATTTTAGCGACTTGCGGGATAACAGAGTTCGCTCTTTCGTCTTTATGCACGGGCTTTGTTGCACGGTGGGCCCCCCGGGGGGGGGAACCACCTCCCACTTTTTATTTGGGGCGTTCCCCCAAAACCCCCCAAAATGACATGATTCCTTTGGAACAGGCAAATGAAAAAATTTTTGGGGGATCGTTTCTCTGGAAAGGTTTTAATTCCCCTTGGGGCTCCCAGTTAAAGGTAGGATTTGACCTGCAGCCATGGTAGCCCTTGAATAAGGGAAAGTGGGGGGGGAAAAAGGGGGAAACTAAAGGACAGTTTTCTTGGGTGACTTACCCTAAAACCCCCAAAAAGGGGGGTTTTTTGATCAAAGGTCCAGAGGTCAGCGGGACCCTCCACAGTTTCCCTCTGTACGGAGTGCCCCTTTTTACTTTAAGTATTCCCTTTTTAGAACAAAAAAGGGGAACCCCCAAAAATTTTCCCCTTGCCCCCCCGTCGATCATACAAAGGGGGCACCAAATGAGTCAACCCGAGTTTGATGGGGAAAGAAAGCAATGAGAATTGGGTTTTTTTTTCAATCAGCGAGGCACCGCTGAGGAAAAATTGGGAAAAAGGGAGCGTTTTCACAGTTTAACGCCCCGAGGTAAAAAAGGTTTTTAATCCGAGAAAATTAAGATCGTTGTGCAGATCTTTGGAGCCCAGGCTCGGACCCGACAGATCCCCTCCGCAACCCTCCAATGAATGGGGGCATGTCTTTTTTGGGAAGGCTGGGGGGTTTAAATGAGTGCCCTGGGTTACCACAAAGAAAAAGATTCTCCTTAAAAAAGATGTTCCTTGCGGCATACTTAAACCCCCCCCTTGTAAAAAGTCTACCCCCGGGGGTTTTTGGGTTTGGTTCCCGTGAATCTACTCA
>JARQOD010006727.1:0-41730 GCA_033576555.1 Oophaga sylvatica | reverse complement strand
GCATTCTGCCCCAGTGTCCAGCATTCTGCCCCCAGTGTCCAGCATTCTGCCCCCAGTGTCCAGCATTCTGCCCCCAGTGTCCAGCATTCTTCCCCCGTGTCCAGTATTCTGCCCCCGTGTCCAGCATTCTGTCCCAATGTCCAGCATTCTGCCCCCCGTGTCCACCATTCTGTCCCCCGTGTCCAGCATTCTGCCCCCCACGCCCAGCAATCTGCCCCCGTGTCCAGAATTCTACCCCCATGTCCAGCATTCTGCCCCCGTGTCCAGCATTCTGCCCCCCCGTGTCCAGCATTCTGCCCCATGTCCATTCTGCCCCCGTGTCTCACAGTCTGCCCCAGGCCCCAAGGATCGCCGCTCTCAATAAAAAAAAAACAAGTTCTTCTTACCTGGCCACGCTCATGCGGTGAAGCTCCCTCCATGCAGCTGAAGCGCGCACTCGCCGGCGGCTAACAATGACGTCAGACGCCGGTGACGTGTGCACCGATGTCAGCTTCTGGCCTGTGATTGGCTGGCAGCTGGTAACTATTGCTGTGCAGAAAGCCGGTGGCTTTCTGTATCGCAATATATTGCAACTGAATTTGCCTCCCCAGATGCACATTTAGATGAAAGTTGCGGACCAGGAAACCGGATTGCGGCACCGCTTCTTGACTGTTCGGGCAACTGCCTGCTATTTTTACAAGCAGTGTCACTGACCCGGTGAGAGCCCCCTGAATCACACCACTGCAGCCAGTGTCCCAGCAGGGTATGTTCCCACGGTCAGTAAGTGCTGCGGGTTGAATGCTGCGTACATCCCCAATGTCCAACGCGCAGCATCCAGATGTTACAGCCTAGTGGATGGGATTTGAAGAAATCCCGTCTCCACTCTGCGTGCACCGACGCCCGCGGCTTCTCTGCGGAGACGCACATGTGGCGCGTCTTTCAGTCATGCAGCATGTCTATTTATCTTCCAGAGGCACGAGTCTCCGCAAGATAAATATCACCAGTGCAATGTACAGGACGCAGTGATTTCGCACGGTTCAATGAACACATGAGGAATCACCTGCGTTAAGGTGAGCGTTCATGGAGCGGACATCTGCTGTGTCCAAAGCGTTGCCAATACTGACCGTGGGAACATACATACCCATATATATATATATATATATACAGTATATCTATCTATATATATCTACATCTATCTATATCTATCTATATCATCTTCTCACCTGTGTCTTGCCTCTCTCTTGTGTTTTCTGTCTTTTCATCTTTTCTCTCTCCCAATCTTGTTTTTCTTTCCTTTTTGCCTCCTTCTCCCTGCTTGTCTGTGGCTCCACCCCTGACATTTAGCCCCGCCCCTCCGTGGTTCTCCACAGTCTGAGAGCTGTGACACTGCTGGAGGGGATGGATCCAATTCTCTGCTGCTGACTACAGGTGCGGGGGGTAGGGGCGGTGAGTAGTGTCACAGTGTGTGTGACTGCGTCCCTGCTACACTGCAGCCGGCAACTCTCTACACGGCCGCGCGCACAACCCGCACTCTGCTCCTCACTATGCAGAGAGGGAAGGAGCAGAGAACGAGTGCGCGCGGCCGCGATGGTGCCCGACGTTTCAGCACGCCGGCTTAGTACCAGGTGAGCAGAAGTGAGGGGCCCGCTCAGGGCCTCTCTCTGATCACCAGGCCCCATACGCCAGTAAGGACAGTAATGTCCTGATGGCGGCCCTGCATACAGGTACCCTATCCTTGCGGACATCAACTACCCCTCTGGCTGTCAGGATAGTGGGCCTACTATCAGAGTACACTGGTTCTACCAGAGCTTGGTCATCTCTTCCTCTGAGGCCTATGGCTGCCCGACACCAAATTAACCCCTTCCCGACCTGTGACGCCACGTAGGCGTCATGAAAGTCAGTGCCAATCCGACCCATGACGCCTATGTGGCGTCATGAAAGGATCGCGTCCCTGCGGGTCGGGTGACCGGGGTCACTGAAAGGTCACCCCACCCGCAGACACAGGACCCTTTGTGCTTCACCACAGGGGGGTTGGCTTAACCCCCCCGTGGCCACGATCGCTCTGATTGGCTGTTAAAAGTGAAACAGCCAATTAGAGCAATCTGTAATATTTCACCAATGTAATTGGTGAAATATTACAATCCAGCCATGGCCGATGCTGCAATAGCATCTGCCATGGCTGGACACCGAGCCCTGACCCCCCACACGTAGTCACGGCGGCAATCGGCCGCCGCCACCGAAAAATGGCAGCTGTCGGTCACCGCCGTCACTAACAGCTCCCCTCGTCCTGGCCTCCGCTGCCCCCACCTTCCGATCTCCCCCCCCTCACTTCCGACCCCCATACTCACCTCTCCCGGTCCACCGATGTCCCTCGATCCTTCCCGGCGGCTGCCCGGGATTCTTGATGGGCGCCGCCATCTTGGAAAATGGCGGGCGCATACGCAGTGCGCCCGCCGGCCGGCGCATGCACAGTGCGCTCTGCAGAGTGAAAAAATTTATTTTGATCACTGTGATATACTGTCACAGTGATCAAAATAAAAAAAAAGTAAGTGAACCCCCCTGTCATAGGTAGGGAAAAATAATAAAGAATTTTTTTTTTCCTATTAGGCCCTGTGCACACGTTGCGGAATTTTGCTGCGGATCCGCAGCGGATTTTGCTGCGGATCTGCAGCGGATTTCGCGCTGCGGATCCACAGCAGATCCAGAAACCATGTACAGTACAATGCAAATAAATGGTAAAAAAAAACGCTGTGCACATGCTGCAGATTTTTCAACGCGGATTTGCTGCGGTTTTAAATCCGCAGCATGTCAATTCTTTGTGCGGATTCCGCAGCGATTTTACACCTATTCCATTATAGGCGTAAAACCGCAGAGAAAAACCGCAGCAAATCCGCGCTAAATACGCAGGTAAAAGGCAGGTCATTTTACCTGCGGATTTTAGAAAAATCCGCAAGTGAATCCGCAACGTGTGCACGGGGCCTCAGGGTTAGGGTTAGACTGGGTTCATATTGCATTATGGCAGTCCGTTAGATGGACTGCGTTTCACCGCGGTATAACGCAGTCCGTTAACGCTGCCATTCACCCCATTTGTGTGCGCATCGCAACGCATGCCGTGTCGTCATTCAGTAACGGAGCCTTGGACGCGGCCTGCAGCGTCTGGGCTCTGTCACCGCTAGCACAGATGAATCATCGCCGATTCCTCTGCACTAGCGGGTATAGCATAACGCGATCGCGTTATGCTATACCGTTACCAGCCTGTCAACGCTACGTGTTGAACGGGCTGGTAAAACGCAATATGAACCCAGCCTTAGGGTTAGAACTAGGGTTAGGGTTAGAACTAGGGTAAGGGTTGGAATTAGGGTTAGGGTTGGAATTAGGGTTAGGGTTGGGATTAGGGTTAGGTTTGTGGTTAGGGTTAGAGTTAGGATAAGCGTTAGGGGTGTTTTGGGGGTTAGGGTTGGGATTAGGGTTAGGCTTGTGGTTAGGTTTATGGTTAGAGTTGGGATTAGGGTTAGGGGTGTGTTGGGGTTAGGGTTATGGTTTGTATTAGGGTTAGGGGTGTGTAAGGGTTAGGATTGGAGTTAGAATTGATGGGTTTCCACTATTTACGCACATCAGGGGGTCTCCATACGCGACATGGCGCCACCATTTGCGTTCAAAAAGTCAAACAGTGCTCCCTTTATTCCAAGCCCCGATGTGTGCCCAAACAGTGGTTTACCCCCACATATGGGGTATCAGCGTACTCGGGAAAAATTGCACAACAACTTTTGAGGTCTAATTTCTCCTGTTACCCTTGGGAAAATAACAAAAATTGGGGACTAAAAGATCATGTTTGTGGAAAAAATATGATTTTTTTATTTTCATGCCCCGGCGTTATAAACTTCTGTGTAGCCCTTGGGGGTTCAAAGTGCTCACTACACATCTAGATAAGCTCCTTCGGGGGTCTAGTTTCCAAAATGGGGTCACTTGTGGGGGTTTCTACTGTTTAGGCACATCAGGGGCTCTGCAAACGCAACATGACGCCCACAGAGCATTCCATCAAGTCTGCATTCCAAAATGGCGCTCCTTCCTTCTGTGCTCTCCCATGCGCCAAAACAGTGTTTCCCCCCCACATATGGAGTACCAGTGTACTCAGGACAAACTGTACAACAACTTTTGTGGTCCAATTTCTCCTGTTACCCTTGTGAAAATAAAAAATTGCGGGTTAAAAAAATCAGTTTTTGAGGAAAAAAATGATTTTTTATTTTCACGGCTCTGCATTACAAACTTCTGTGAAGCACGTGGGGGTTCAAGGTGCTCACCACACATCTAGTTAAGTTCCTTGAGGGGTCTAGTTTACAAAATGTGGTCACTTGTGGGGGGGGTTTCTACTGTTTAGGCACATCAGGGGCTCTGCCCGCCCGCAGACCATTCCATCAAGTCGGCATTTCAAAGCATCACTACATCCCTTGCAAGCCCTGACGTGTGCCCAAACAGTGGTTCCCCCCCACATGTGAGGTACTAGCGTACTTAGGACAAATTAGACAACAACTTTTGGGGTCCAATTTCTCCTGTAACCATTGTGAAAATAAAAAGTAGAGGGCTAAATAATCATTTTTTGAGAAAAAAAAATTATTTTTTATTTTCACGGCTCTGCATTATAAACTTTTGTGAAGCACCTGGGGGTTCAAAGTGCTCACTGTGCATCTAGATAAGTTCCTTAGGGGGTCTAGTTTCCAAAATGGGGTCATTTGTGGGGGAGCTCCAAAGTTTAGGCATACAGGGGCTCTCCAAACACGACATGGTGTCCGCTAACGATTGGAGCTAATTTTCCATTCAAAAAGTCAAATGGTGCTCCTTCCCTTCTG
This sequence comes from Oophaga sylvatica, assembly GCA_033576555.1. NCBI lineage: Eukaryota > Metazoa > Chordata > Amphibia > Anura > Dendrobatidae > Oophaga > Oophaga sylvatica. The sequence continues at coordinate 36,904 of JARQOD010006727.1, read as the reverse complement.
AGCCCTGCCGTGCGCCCAAACAGTGGTTTATGACCACATATGAGGTATCTGTGTACTCAGGAGAAATTGCCCAACAAATTTTAGGATCCAATTTATACTGTTGCCCATGTGAAAATGAAAAAACTGAGGTCTAAAAGAAAATTTTTGTGAAAAAAAAAGTACTTTCTTTATTTTACGGATCAATTTGTGAAGGACCTGGGGTTTCAAAGTGCTCACTATGCATCTAGAAAAGTTCCTTGGGGGGTCTAGTTTCCAAAATGGGGTCACTTATGGGGGAGCTCCAATGTTTAGGTACACAGGGACTCTCCAAATGCGACATGGCAACCGCTAAATATTCCAGCATATTTTCCATTCAAAAAGTCAAATGGTGCTCCTTCCCTTTTGAGCCCTGCCGTGCGCCCAAACAGTGGTTTATGACCACATATGAGGTATCTGTGTACTCAGGAGAAATTGCGAAATTTTCAAAATTTTGGCCAAAGTTCCATTTTTTTCACAAATAAACGCAAAAATTATCGACCTAAATTTACCACTAACATTAAGCCCAATATGTCACGAAAAAACAATCTCAGAATCGCTATGATCCGTTGAAGCGTTCCTGAGTTATTACCTCATAAAGGGACACTGGTCAGAATTGCAAAAAATGGGTCAAAATAGGCTGGGTCATGAAGGGGTTAACATTTCACTTTTTGGGGGTATTGTAATGGGGAATGCATCACTCACTCTGACACTGCCGACTTCTCCGCCAGATAGCTCTACCTGCTGTCTTTGCATTAGGGCCTTGATCTCCTTTTGCAGGACCCATTGTTCACTGGAACCAGCAGTTTCGGCTACCTGTTGCAACAAAACAATAACCTCGGCAAGACAATTTTCTATCACATTAGTAACTAAGGTCATCATTGGGTTACATGCTCGTCGATCAATGTCTACAATTATCATACCTTGGGCTTTTAATTCTACTCGCCCCACCTTAATGGTCACTTCCTTATACCCCTTCTGTGGCAAAGGCTGACCATTGCTGGCGACTAATGTCAGCTCATCATCTGGGCCGCAAGTAAAATCAGAGTCAGCCCAATACCGTTTTTAGAGAATATATGGCATAGTCGTCACATGAGAGCCGGTGTCCAGCAAAGCGTTCATTGGGATGCCATCAATCACAACTGGGAGGATCGGTCGCCCTCTGACGTATTTGGCTCACCAGTTCTGTGGGCCTGGTCGTCTTACTCCTGGGGGTTGGCCCTCTGCCCCAGGGGTCACCCATTTAAATGACAGAACCTTGCGATGTGTCCTGCTTTTCTGCAGCGGCGGCAATTGGGTCGTCCATCCTGGTTGTAGCGATCGTTGTCTCTCCCTCTGATCGGCGGGATCATCTTCTTCCATCGCCACGGGACGTCATCTGGACTGGAGGCTAACTCTATCTACTCCTTTTGGGGCACTTGCAAGGACTGCACGGTTTTGGTTAGTGCAGCCACGCTTTTGGTCAGCTCCTGAACCTGCAGACGCAGCTCTGCAGATGGGTCATCATCCAGGGTCTGTGCGTCAGCCTCAGCGAGAGCCTGAGGGAAGGATGCCGCCTCCTGATGGTATGTAATGGCTGGGAGCCTAGGGGGCGCTGCACGGTAGACATTTGGTTTGTGTAACGCCCTGATAGCCCTGTCTTTAAACACTGCAAAGCTCAGGTCAGGATTTTGTTGAGCCATGATGCGCAGCTGTGACCTGTGGGTGCTGGACAGGAGTCCCTCAACAAACTCCTCATTTAACAACTTGTCTCATCCTGCACGCTGTCTGGATCAATCTGCTTTATGGCTCGCAGTGCCTCCTGAAGATTAAGAGCATAATCCCGTATACTGTCCTGCATCCTTTGTTTGCACCCAAAGAATCTCATTTTTATTTCTGCTGCAGTACGGGTGTCAAAGGTGCTCTTTAGCTTAGCCAGAATTTGCTTAACAGTCTCTTTATCAGTGTCCTGCCAGGACTTCACTTCTCTTTGAGCTGCACCAGTTAACTGTCCAATGAGAATGTTCACTTTTTGGTTTTCAGACAGGGGGAACACATCAAATAAACTGCACAGTCTCTCTTTGAAATCGCTCAGGGTATACGGCTCCCCTGAGTATTGTGGTAGCCAGGCCGCTCCCGGTATATATGGCATTGAGAGCAGCATTATAGGGACTGCTGCGGTGGTCACCAGATCTTGCTGCGCTCTAGGGACTGTGGCTGCGCTGACTGCTGGATTCTGCTGTGGATGCGGCTGCACCTGCCTCTGCATCTTGTGGCGCTATGGGGGCTGCGGCTGCGTCCACCGATACATCCTCTCCTGCGTGAGACATTCTCTTCCCCCCTAGTTAATCTTAGCCAGGCTCTGTGTTTCCACTGGCTTACCAGGCCATTGCTCCGCCGGCGTGGTGAGCGGTGCACGCCGTGACTCCAGGCCTCAGCTCCTTGTTCTCTGTCAGCTGCTGTTTCTCGCGCGCAGCACTTCACTTTTCGCACGCTCTCACTCTGGCTCCACCGACAACAGCATGCCTCTCTTCCCCCTGTGCGCCTCGTGGCGTTGTAATGGCGGCAATCACACAAAACTTTCAGCAAAGTCTCTGGCACAATACACAGTTCAAAATAGGCACACAGGACCCGGTGATACTGGGCTTCGATATCCTGTTCATGAGGCCAAAATGGATCGCCCGCCAGGGCAGTGGGATACTCCGAACGAGGTCGGTGTACTAAAGGCATGTGTCACAGCGGCAGTGACCCGGTCCGTGGCCCTGGGAGTCCAATAAAAGGGAAATATTTTCAGGGGATGTTAAGAGTTTGTAGTAAGGTATTCGTGACGCAACTTGTGGTTTCTGGTCAGAGGTGACCAGCGCTGCAGTGCAGATCCTCTGGGACAGATGGTGAGATGCAGCAGAGTTGGTATTGCTTCCCACAAGAGAAGCTATGTTGTCCCAAGGCAGAAAGATGGTGTAGAAAGTAATGTTGCTGGGAGATGTAGCAGAGTGGAGTGTGTGCTGCAGGAAGAACTTGAGCGGACACAGTCAGATGCAGTTTCCAAAGCTTTACTCACAGTTTTTGCAGGCAAAGTGTCCAGTGCACTGAGTACAGATGGTGCTGGAGTAGGTCAGCCTGAAAGCAATTTGGAATCCCCTTATTTCAGGTGGGATGTGAGGTCTCCTTTCTAGTGCTGTTCGCTGAGGCACTTGATGCTATAAGCTCCGTCCAAGTCCCTCTCTCTGTCTCTTGTCTAAGTAGAACTTCACTCTCATAACAGGCAGCTCTAGCCTACTTCAGGAATCACTCTATGGAGTCTCCGGCTCACATGCGGTGCTGCTGTGCAATAGAGTCTTGATTGGAACAGAGGGCCTGCAGCCTTGGACTCCGGATTCTAGCGCTCAGACCTGGGGATGAGCCCTGCTATGGCTCCTGTCTTTCCCCAGCTTGTCTCCACACGTCTTCCCTCTCTCGTCCTTCCAGCCAGTCTGAAATAAGTCCTCCCCCAGCCAGAATATTCCAGAGGAAGCTCCCCTGAAATCAGGTGTTAGAGCTCCTCCTTCTGGTCTGGAGTAAGAAAGGTGTTGTGTGCTGTGTTACCTGTTAAAGGGATCCTTCCTTGCTTTCAGGCATGACATCACTCTCCACTGGAGGGAGGCAAGGTGACTGTGGCAACCAAACTTCTAGGGTGCCACATATACTACACCACACAGGAGAGCTGACAGATCCTCTATATACTACACCACATGTTATGTTACGGTAGCTGAGGAGTGCAGGTAAAAAAGGAAATACACCAGAGCAGTTGGAATCTATGAGATTGCAGTACCCTGACTAACCACCACAACTAGAGGCAGCCGTGGAGCGTTCCTACGATGGTCCTAGACGCCTCGTCACAGCCTGAGAAACTAACTACACCTAAAGATAGAAATAGGAAAGCTATCTGCCCCGGAGCAGAACCCCAAAGATAATAGAAAGCCCCCAAACATGTAATGGCGGTTAGACAAGAGGAAATACTGACACAGAAAGAAAATAGTATGAGCAAACGCTGGGGCCCAAACTATCTAAATAGAAAAGGACAGGAAGGGTACTTACTGCAATCCCAGAAAACCCTGAAAAACACCAACTCTACTAATTTCAAAATCACCTGAGATCACACGACCTCTACCACCTAAATTAGTTCTCTGGTGTAACAAAAACAGCAGCCACTGAAAAAACTGCAAAAAGCAAAAGTACAAAACACAGTGGCTGGACTAAACTGAGAGGGCAAAAGCCCCCAGAGGGGACCCAGAAGGCCCCCACAGAAGTGCAGGACAAAATGCAAAAATATAGCAAAAACACAAAATAAGAAATTGTCTTATCTGATAGCAGGAGATGCAGACACGACACAGCAGGCTACAAGGGAAACTGGAAAGAAGGATTCAGACCAGAACAATTGATCACCGGCAACCCTGATGGGAAAATGATTCCCTTAAATAAGACCAATCAGTAACACCTGATTCCCAATCCTCACTAGTACCGCTTGTAACCACCAGAGGGAGCCTCTGCTCAGAACTCATCTCAAACCCATTCACAACAGTACCCCCCCTTGAGGAGGGGTCACCGAACCCTCATTTGAGCAACCAGGTCGGTCAGGATGAGTTCTATGATACGCACGGATAAGTCTCCTACCATGGATGTCCGAAGCAAACACCCAAGAATTATCTTCCTGACCATAACCTCTCCATTTAACCAAATACTGGAGTCTTCGTCTAGAAAAACGAGAATCCAATATTTTCTCAACCACATACTCCAGATTGCCCTCAACCAAAACAGGGTCAGGAGGCACAGCAGCAGGAACCACTGGCTCAACAAACCTCTTCAACAAGGACTTGTGGAACACGTTATGGATCTTAAATGTCCCTGGAAGAAGCAAACGAAAAGAAACAGGATTAATAATCTCCATGATCTTATAAGGTCCAATGAACCTAGGCTTAAATTTAGGAGATGCTACTCTCATAGGAATATTCTTTGAGGACAACCAGACCAAGTCCCCCACTTTAAACCGAGGACCATCAGTCCTATGCCGGTTAGCAAACCGCTGGGCCTTCTCCTGAGAGAGGGACAACCTCTCCACTACCTGGTCCCAAATCTGCTGCATACGCTCAACAACAGAGTCAACACCTGGACAGACAGAAGCCTCCGTCTGTCCTGAAGAAAATCGAGGGTGAAACCCAGAATTACAGAAAAACGGAGACATCAAAGTGGCAGAGCTAGCCCTATTATTAAGAGCAAACTCAGCCAAAGGCAAAAAAGAGACCCAGTCATCCTGATCAGCAGACACAAAGCATCTTAGATAAGTCTCCAATGTCTGGTTTGTTCTCTCAGTTTGACCATTGGTCTGAGGATGAAATGCCGAGGAGAAAGACAATTGAACACCCAGTTTAGAACAAAAAGTCCTCCAAAATCTGGAAACAAACTGGACTCCTCTGTCAGACACAATGTTCTCAGGAATGCCGTGTAAACGAACCACGTGCTGAAGGAACAACGGCACCAATTCAGAGGAGGAAGGCAACTTAGGTAATGGCACAAGATGTATCATTTTGGAAAACCTATCACAAATTACCCAGATGGTGGTCATTCTCTGAGAAACAGGAAGATCGGAAATGAAATCCATAGAGATATGGGTCCATGGTCTCTTGGGCACAGGCAATGGCATCAACAAACCACTAGAGCGAGAGCAAGGCTTGGAGCGAGAGCAAGTCCCGCAGGACTGCACAAATTCCCTGACATCGCGAGACAAGGTAGGCCACCAAAAGGACCGACTAACCAAGTCTCTGGTACCAAAAATTCCGGGATGCCCAGCCAATGCGGAACAATGAATCTCAGACATCACACTCTTTTTCCATTGGTCCGGGACAAACAATTTTCCAACAGGGCAGCGCTCGGGCCTATCCTCCTGACACCCCTCCAGAGCAAGTCTCAAATTAGGCGAGATGGCGGAAAGAACTACACCCTCCTTCAAAATAACAGAGGGATCAGATAGCTCAGGAGAGTCCGCAAGGAAACTCCTCGAGAGGGCATCCGCCTTAACATTCTTAGTGCCAGGAAGAAAGGAAACCACAAAATTAAAACGTGTGAAAAACAAGGCCCACCTGGCCTGTCTAGGATTGAGTCGCTTGGCAGATTCCAGATAGACCAGATTCTTATGGTCCGTAAGGACCACCACCTGATGTTTGGCTCCCTCCAGCCAATGTCTCCACTCTTCAAAAGCCCACTTCATGGCCAATAACTCCCGATTACCCACGTCATAATTACGTTCAGTAGGAGAAAATTTTCGAGAGAAAAAGGCACAAGGGTTACTTTTAGAGGTCTCTGGATCTTTTTGGGACAAAACGGCACCTGCCCCAATTTCAGAGGCATCAACCTCCACCTGAAATGGCAGAGAAACATCAGGCTGCCGTAGAACAGGAGCAGAAGTGAATCTCTGCTTAAGTTCCTGAAACGCAGAGACTGCCTCAGGAGGCCAATTCACCACATCAGAACCCTTTCTGGTCAAATCAGTTAATGGTTTAACAATAACAGAGAAATTACCAATAAATTTACGATAAAAATTGGCAAAACCCAAAAATCTCTGAAGAGCCTTTAATGAAGTAGGTTGGACCCAATCACAGATGGCCTGAACCTTGACCGGGTCCATTTCAATAACAGATGGGGACAAAATGAATCCCAGAAATGAGATCTTCTGTACGCCAAAAAGACACTTTGATCCCTTCACATACAGAGCATTCTCTCTCAAAATCTGGAATACAGTTCGAACATGTTTCACATGAGAGTCCCAGTCATTAGAAAAAATCAAGATATCATCCAAATAAACAATCAGAAACTTGTCCACAAAATCCCTGAAAATGTCATTCATGAAGGACTGGAAGACGGAAGGAGCATTAGTGAGCCCAAAGGGCATCACAAGGTACTCAAAATGCCCTTCAGGGGTGTTAAATGCCGTCTTCCATTCATCCCCGTGCTTAATGCGAATAAGGTTATACGCCCCCCTGAGGTCAAGCTTGGTAAACCAAGTAGCGTTTTTCACCCTGGAAAACAGGTCAGAAATCAAGGGTAACGGGTATTGATATTTCACAGTAATATTGTTCAAGAGACGATAATCAATACACGGCCTTAATGAACCATCTTTTTTGGCCACAAAGAAAAAACCGGCACCTAAGGGTGAAGAGGATGGTCTGATATGACCCTTCTCCAATGATTCCTTGATATAAGACCGCATAGCGTCATGTTCAGGTACAGACAAGTTAAAAAGGCGACCCTTAGGGAATTTACTACCTGGCACTAATTCAATAGCGCAGTCATAGCTCCTATGGGGAGGTAAGGATGCAGATTTACTTTTGCTAAACACATCAGAAAAATCAAACAAAAAGTCAGGAACATCCTCAGCCTGGGGGGAGGCAGAAAAAACAGGAGTGTTGGTATTAACACATTGGCAGCCCCAACTGGTTACAGACACAGATTTCCAATCCAAAACAGGATTATGAGACTGTAACCAAGGGAAACCCAGCACGATAATGTCATGCAGATTATATAGAACCAAAAATTTGCAGCACTCCTGGTGATCAGGTTCAACCCTCATTATCACCTGAGTAGAAAACTGGGGTTTATTCTCAGCCAAAGGGGTAGAATCGATCCCCAGTAGGGGAATAGACTTCTGTAGGGGTATCAAGGGAAATCCACAACGTTTAGCAAAATCATAATCCATCAGGTTAATAGCTGCTCCAGAATCAACCAAAGCCTGAGCAGAAAATGAGGACAGAGAGCATATCAGAGTGACAGTTAATAAAAACTTAGTCTGAACACTACCCAAGACAACTGAGCGTGCAAAACGTCTTCCCCGCTTAGGGCAGACTGAAATAGCATGAGAGGCATCACCACAGTAGAAACATAACCCATTGCGCTTTCGAAACTCATGACGCTGTGCCCCAGACACCACTCCATCACACTGCATGGGCTCAGCAGCTGGCTCACAAGGCAACACCACTCCACGCATACTTCTCCGCTCACGCAAACGTCTGTCAATTTGAATCGCTAATGACATAGAATCATTGAGACCAGAGGGGACAGGGAATCCCACCATAACATCCTTTACATTATCCGACAGACCCTTCCGGAAAAGGGCCGCCAAAGCGTCGTCATTCCATTTGGTCAGGACTGCCCACCTACGGAATCTCTGACAGTATAACTCAGCGTCATCAAGCCCCTGATTTAATGCCAACAAGGCTTTTTCAGCTTGATCAGTGACATTAGGCTCATCGTACAATAACCCCAACGCCTGAAAAAATGCATCAACATCACTCAAAACAGGATCCCCAGGTGTGAGGGAAAAAGCCCAATCCTGAGGATCGCCGCGCAGGAGAGAGATGATAATTTGAACCTGCTGCGCTGCGTTCCCTGAGGACTTAGATTTTAAGGCAAGAAACAATTTACAATTATTTTTGAAATTCTGAAACTTAGCTCGATCCCCTAAAAACAAATCTGGCATGGGGATCCTAGGTTCCACAACAGGCAACCTAGCAAGATATGCAGCAATACTCTGAACCTCAGTGGCAAGCTGATCCACACGGCCAGACAACTGTGCAAACTCCATTGGGAGAAAAGATCCTCCCCAGCACCCAGAGATACAGAGGGAAAAAAAAATAAAAAAATGCAACAAACAGAAAAATATCTCTGACAACTTTTCTTCCTTCAAAATATTTTTTCCCTTCTGTGAGTACCATACAATTTTTCCTTTGGCCGGTGATACTGTTATGTTACGGTAGCTGAGGAGTGCAGGTAAAAAAGGAAATACACCAGAGCAGTTGGAATCTATGAGATTGCAGTACCCTGACTAACCACCACAACTAGAGGCAGCCGTGGAGCGTTCCTACGATGGTCCTAGACGCCTCGTCACAGCCTGAGAAACTAACTACACCTAAAGATAGAAATAGGAAAGCTATCTGCCCCGGAGCAGAACCCCAAAGATAATAGAAAGTCCCCAAACATGTAATGGCGGTTACACAAGAGGAAATACTGACACAGAAAGAAAATAGTATGAGCAAACGCTGGGGCCCAAACTATCTAAATAGAAAAGGACAGGAAGGGTACTTACTGCAATCCCAGAAAACCCTGAAAAACACCAACTCTACTAATTTCAAAATCACCTGAGATCACACGACCTCTTCCACCTAAATTAGTTCTCTGGTGTAACAAAAACAGCAGCCACTGAAAAAACTGCAAAAAGCAAAAGTACAAAACACAGTGGCTGGACTAAACTGAGAGGGCAAAAGCCCCAGAGGGGACCCAGAAGGCCCCCACAGAAGTGCAGGACAAAATGCAAAAATATAGCAAAAACACAAAATAAGAAATTGTCTTATCTGATAGCAGGAGATGCAGACACGACACAGCAGGCTACAAGGGAAACTGGAAAGAAGGATTCAGACCAGAACAATTGATCACCGGCAACCCTGATGGGAAAATGATTCCCTTAAATAAGACCAATCAGTAACACCTGATTCCCAATCCTCACTAGTACCGCTTGTAACCACCAGAGGGAGCCTCTGCTCAGAACTCATCTCAAACCCATTCACAACAACCACACAGGAGAGCTGACAGATCCTCTATATACTACACCACACAGGAGAGCTGACAGATCCTCTATATACTACACCACACAGGAGAGCTGACAGATCCTCTATATACTACACCACACAGGAGAGCTGACAGATCCTCTATATACTACACCACACAGGAGAGCTGACAGATCCTCTATATACTGCACCACACAGGACAGCTGACAGATCCTCTATATACTACACCACACAGGAGAGCTGACAGATCCTCTATATACTACACCACACAGGAGAGCTGACAGATCCTCTATATACTACAACACACAGGAGAGCTTACAGATCCTCTATATACTACACCACACAGGAGAGCCGACAGATCCTCTATATACTACACCACGCAGGAAACCCGACAGATCCTCTATATACTACACCACATAATAGAGCTGACAGATCCTCTATATACTACACATCACAGGAGAGCTGACAGATCCTCTATATAATACACCACACAGGAGAGCTGACAGATCCTCTATATACTACACCACTGAGGAGAACTGACAGATCCTCTATATGCTACACCACACAGGAGAACTGACAGATCCTCTATATACAACACCACACAGGAGAGCTGACAGATTCTCTATATACTACACCACACAGGAGAGCTGACAGATTCTCTATATACTACACCACACAGGAGAGCTGACAGATCCTCTGTATACTACACCACACAGGAGAGCTGACAGATCCTCTATATACTACACCACACAGGAGAGCTGACAGATCCTCTATATACTACACCACACAGGAGAGCTGACAGATCCTCTATATACTACACCACACAGGAGAGCTGACAGATTCTCTATATACTACACCACACAGGAGAGCCAACAGATCCTCTATATACTACACCACACAGGACAGCTGACAGATCCTCTATATACTACACCACACAGGAGAGCTGACAGATTCTCTATATACTACACCACATAGGAGATATGACAGATCCTCTATATAATACACCACACAGGAGAGCTGACAGATCCTCTATATACTACACCTCACAGGAGATATGACAGATCCTCTATATAATACACCACACAGGAGAGCTGACAGATCCTCTATATACTACACCACACAGGAGAACTGACTGATCCTCTATATAATACACCACACAGGATAGCTGACAGATCCTCTATATACTACACCACACAGGAGAGCTTACAGATCCTCCATGTACTACACCACACAGGACAGCTGACAGATCCTCCATATACTACACCACACAGGAAAGCTGACAGATCCTCTATATACTACACCTCACGGGAGAGCTGACAGATCCTCTATATACTACACCACACAGGAGAGCTGACAGATCCTCTATATACTACACCTCACAGGAGAGCTGACAGATCCTCTATATACTACACCTCACAGGAGATATGACAGATCCTCTATATAATACACCACACAGGAGAGCTGACAGATCCTCTATATACTACACCACACAGGAGAACTGACAGATCCTCTATATAATACACCACACAGGATAGCTGACAGATCCTCTATATACTACATCACACAGGAGAGCTGACAGATCCTCTATATACTACACCACACAGGAGAGCTGACAGATCCTCTATATACTACACCACACAGGAGAGCTGACAGATCCTCTATATACTACACCACACAGGAGAGCTTACAGATCCTCTATATACTACACCACACAGGACAGCTGACAGATCCTCCATATACTACACTACACAGGAGAGCTGACAGATCCTCTATATACTACACCACACAGGACAGCTGACAGATCCTCTATATACTACACCACACAGGAAAGCTGACAGATCCTCTATATACTACACCTCACGGGAGAGCTGACAGATCCTCTATATACTACACCACACAGGAGAGCTGACAGATCCTCTATATACTACACCACACGGGAGAGCTGACAGATCCTCTATATACTAAACCGCACAGGAGAGCTGACAGATCCTCTATATACTACACCACACAGGAGAGCTGACAGATCCTCTATATACTACACCACACAGGACAGCTGACAGATCCTCCATATACTACACCACACAGGAAAGCTGACAGATCCTCTATATACTAAACCGCACAGGAGAGCTGACAGATCCTCTATATACTACACCACACAGGAGAGCTGACAGATCCTCTATATACTACACCACACAGGACAGCTGACAGATCCTCCATATACTACACCACACAGGAAAGCTGACAGATCCTCTATATACTACACCTCACGGGAGAGCTGACAGATCCTCTATATACTACACCACACAGGAGAGCTGACAGATCCTCTATATACTACACCACACGGGAGAGCTGACAGATCCTCTATATACTAAACCGCACAGGGGAGCTGACAGATCCTCTATATACTACACCACACAGGAGAGCTGACAGATCCTCTATATACTACACCACACAGGACAGCTGACAGATCCTCTATATACTACACCACACAGGAGAACTGACAGATCCTCTATATAATACATCACACAGGAGAGCTGACAGATCCTCTATATACTACACCACACAGGAGAGCCGACAGATCCTCTATATACTACACCACACAGGAGACTGACAGATACTCTATATACTACACTGTTATGTTTCGGTAACTGAGGAGAAATAGCAAAAAATATCAAAAGCGGTAATACACCAGAGAGGCTGGAACCTATTGGATTGCAGTAACCTGAACTAACCACACAACTAGAAGTAGCCGTGGAGCGTTCCTACGGTGATCCTAGATGCCTCGTCACAGCCTGAGAGATAACAACACCTAAAGGCAGAAAGATGAAAGCTATCTGCCCCAGAGCAGATCCCCAAAGAAAATAGGAAGCCCCCAAACATGTAATGGAAGTTAGACAAGAAGAAAGCACGGACACAAACAGAAAATTGAATGAGCAAATGCTGGGGCCCAATCTGTCTAGACAGAAAAGTACAGGAAAGAATTATGACTGCAATCCAACAAAACCCTAACAAAAATACCAACACTTCTGATTGCCAAAAAACCTGAGATCACACGATCTCATCCACCTAAATCAGATCTCTGGTGTAACAAAACGCTATTCAGCAAATAAAAAGTAACAAAGGAGCAAAGCAAAAGTGCAGAGACAAACGGAGCACAATTGCAGCGCCAGACCCCCAAAAGGGGAAAGGCTGCAGTCCACCGCAAGCAGCAAACCAGCAGAGAAAATCAAACAGAGGGAAAAAAAATAGCAAACACTTATCTGAAGGATACAGTCTACAGTAATATATACCTGACAAGAGCCCATACAGTCTATATCTACAGTAATATATACCTGACAGGAGCCCATACAGTCTATATCTACAGTAATATATACCTGACAGGAGCCCATACAGTCTATATCTACAGTAATATATACCTGACAGGAGCCCATACAGTCTATATCTACAGTAATATATACCTGACAGGAGCCCATACAGTCTATATCTACAGTAATATATACCTGACAGCAGCCCGTACAGTCTACAGTAATATATACCTGACAGGAGCCCGTACAGTCTATATCTACAATAATATATACCTGACAGGAGCCCATACAGTCTATATCTACAATAATATATACCTGACAGGAGCCCATACAGTCTATATCTACAGTAATATATACCTGACAGGAGCCCATACATTCTATATCTACAGTAATATATACCTGACAGGAGCCCATACAGTCTATATCTACAGTAATATATACCTGACAGGAGCCCATGCAGTCTATATTTACAATAATATATACCTGACTGGAGCCCATACAGTCTATATCTACAGTAATATATACCTGACAGGAGCCCGTCAGTCTATATCTACAGTAATATATACCTGACAGGAGCCCATACATTCTATATCTACAGTAATATATACCTGACAGGAGCCCATACAGTCTATATCTACAGTAATATATACCTGACAGGAGCCCATGCAGTCTATATTTACAATAATATATACCTGACAGGAGCCCGTACAGTCTATATCTACAGTAATATACACCTGACAGGAGCCCGTACAGTCTATATCTACAGTAATATATATCTGACAGGAGCCCGTACAGTCTATATCTACAGTAATATATACCTGACAGGAGCCCGTACAGTCCATATCTACAATAATATATATCTGACAGGAGCCCGTACAGTCCATATCTACAATAATATATACCTGACAGGAGCCCATACAGTCTATACCTACAGTAATATATATCTGACAGGAGCCCGTACAGTCTATATCTACAGTAATATATACCTGACAGGAGCCCGTACAGTCCATATCTACAATAATATATATCTGACAGGAGCCCGTACAGTCCATATCTACAATAATATATACCTGACAGGAGCCCATACAGTCTATATCTACAGTAATATATACCTGACAGGAGCCCGTACAGTCTATATCTACAGTAATATACACCTGACAGGAGCCCGTACAGTCTATATCTACAGTAATATATACCTGACAGGAGCCCATACAGTCTATATCTACAGTAATATACACCTGACAGGAGCCCGTACAGTCTATATCTACAGTAATATATACCTGACAGGAGCCCATACAGTCTGTATCTACAGTAATATATACCTGACAGGAGCCCATACAGTCTGTATCTACAGTAATATATACCTGACAGGAGCCCATACAGTCTATATCTATAATAATATATACCTGACAGGATCCCATACAGTCTATATCTACAATAATATATACCTGACAGGAGCCCATACAGTCTATATCTACAGTAATATATATATCTGACAGAAGCCCATACAGTCTATATCTACAGTAATATATACCTGACAGGAGCCCATACAGTCTATATCTACAGTATATATATATCTGACAGGAGCCCATACAGTCTATATCTACAGTAATATATACCTGACAGGATCCCATACAGTCTATATCTACAATAATATATACCTGACAGGAGCCCGTACAGTCTATATCTACAGTAATATATACCTGACAGGAGCCCGTACAGTCTATATCTACAGTAATATATACCTGACAGGAGCCCATACAGTCTATATCTACAATAATATATACCTGACAGGAGTCCATACAGTCTATATCTACAGTAATATATACCTGACAGGAGCCCGTACAGTCAATATCTACAGTAATATATACCTGACAGGAGCCCGTACAGTCTGTATCTATAGTAATATATACCTGACAGGAGCCCATACAGTCTATATCTACAGTAATATATACCTGACAGGAGCCCGTACAGTCTATATCTACAGTAATATATACCTGACAGGAGCTCACACAGTCTATATCTACAGTAATATATACCTGACAGGAGCCCATACAGTCTATATCTACAGTAATATATACCTCACAGGAGCCCGTACAGTCTTTACAGTAATATATACCTGACAGGAGCCCATACAGTCTATATCTACAGTAATATATACCTGACAGGAGCCCGTACAGTCTATATCTACAGTAATATATACCTGACAGGAGCCCATACAGTCTATATCTACAGTAATATATACCTGACAGGAACCCATACAGTCTATATCTACAGTAATATATACCTGACAGGAGCTCACACAGTCTATATCTACAGTAATATATACCTGACAGGAGCCCATACAGTCTATATCTACAGTAATATATACCTCACAGGAGCCCGTACAGTCTTTACAGTAATATATACCTGACAGGAGCCCATACAGTCTATATCTACAGTAATATATACCTGACAGGAGCCCGTACAGTCTATATCTACAATAATATATACCTGACAGGAGCCCATACAGTCTATATCTACAGTAATATATACCTGACAGGAGCCCGTACAGTCTATATCTACAGTAATATATACCTGACAGGAGCCCATACAGTCTATATCTACAGTAATATATACCTGACAAGAGCCCATACAGTCTATATCTAAAGTAATATATACCTGACAGGAGCCCATACAGTCTATATCTACAGTAATATATACCTGACAGGAGCCCATACAGTCTATATCTACAGTAATATATACCTAACAGGAGCTCACACAGTCTATATCTACAGTAATATATACCTGACAGGAGCCCATACAGTCTATATCTACAGTAATATATACCTGACAGGAGCCCGTACAGTCTATATCTACAATAATATACACCTGACAGGAGCTCATACAATCTATATCTACAGTAATATATACCTGACAGGAGCCCATACAGTCTATATCTACAGTAATATATACCTGACAGGAGCCCGTTGTCATGTATAGTGTACAGTTCCTATAGCGTCTTGTGCTTGGGTGCGAGGAAAACACAGGAGACATAGGTTGAAATGAAATGACTTGTATTACTTCATACAAGCATGCTGAAAAGGTCACACAGTTTGCAGGAACAGAGTCAGGAGACACAGCAGGCCAGAGTAACTTCAAGCACTACAATAAATCTCCAAAGCAGGTTCAGGATCTCTTCTCTGTACCGTAATTCCTCTGCAAACATGGATTCACCAAACAGCAGGTTTCCAGAGTCCAAAAGTGTTCCAAGGTTCCTCAGTAGGGAATAGCTGGAGTACAAGTCCAAGGTTAGCAGGAGTCAGGTCACAGACTGACTGAGGCTTGATTCAGGATCACTGATTGTTCAGCTGAGGCTGCTTAAGAAGCAAGAGGGAAGAATCAGGGCGGGAACATGAAAACTGGAAACTCCATATTAACTGAGGGCAAGAGCTGCAGAAAGACAGAAAGCAAAATGGCCGACGGAAAACTGAGTTTCAAGGAACATGTCAACAGAGACAAAGAACCTTACATTACTCCCCCCTTAGGGACAACCTCCGGATGACCTCAGACCAGGCTTGTTAGGGTACCTCTGATGAAACTGGCGGAGCAGGCGAGGAGCATTTACATTATTGACTGGTTCCCATGAGTTGTCCTCCACTGGGTAGCCCTGCCATTTAATCAAATATTGCAACTGATTTCTGTACAACCTGGAATCTAGAATCCTTTCCACCATAAATTCTTCCTGACCATCGACCAGCACTGGGTCAGGGCAAGGAGAAGAACGTCCAGGAAACGTATTGGGTGTTGCAGCCTTTAGTAGGGATACATGAAAGACAGGGTGGATTCTCATAGTTCTGGGCAGTTGAAGATGACAAGCAACAGCACTTATAATCTTATTGATCTTATAAGGTCCAATGTACTTATGTCCCAATTTAGACGATGGAATCTTTAATTTAAGATTTCTGGTTGACAGCCAGACCAAATCTCCTACCTTGAAAGCTGGTGCAGGTTTACGAAATTTATCTGCTGCTTTCTTGTACCTTTCCTGAGCCAATTCTAGATTTTCCTTTAGAAGATCCATATTCTTTTGTAAAGAAGTGATTCTTTCAGCCACTGCCGGCAATGGCGTATCTATGGGAAATCGAGGAAGAATGTTAGGATGATAACCTAGATTGGAGTAAAAAGGAGACTGCTTAGTGGAGGCGCCCTGAGAGTTGTTATAAGAGAACTCAGCCAGTGGAAGTAGATCCACCCAATCATCCTGTAGGTGGCAGATAAAACAGCGGAGATACTGCTCCAGGGTCTGATTGGTTGTTCTGTCTGTCCATTAGTCTGGGGATGAAAAGCAGAAGAAAGGTTTACTTTAATGTCCAATGCTGTACAGAAATTTTGCCAAAACCTTGAAGTAAATTGCACCCTCGATCCGAAATGACCTCATCCGGTACTCCATGTAAGCGAAACACATTCTTAATCATCAAGTCTGATGTCTGTTTTGCAGTGGGTAAGCCGACACAAGGGATAAAATGAGCTGCCTTTGTTAGACGGTCAACCACCACTAGAATGGTGTTCTTCCCTTGAGAGGTTGGTAACTCCACAATGAAGTCCATAGAAATGGATCCCCACGGGCGGGACGGGGTGGGAAGAGGTTGCAAGAGACCAGTTGGTGAGGAGCGAGGTGTTTTGCATCTTGCACAGACTTCACATGAAGTGACATAGTTTAAGACATCTTTCCTGTAAGTGGGCCACCAAAAGAAACGAGAAAGAAATTCTTGTGTCTTTAGAATTCCCCTATGCCCGGCTATCTTGGAATCGTGGATGAGTTGCAATACTCTCAATCTGACTGTTTCAGGTATATACAGATGTGTAGCCCTGGTGGTAGGCACACGCAGTACCCTGGAGAGTGTATGGCGAGACGGCGGCTTAATGCTCAATAATCATTCACTCGACACATACTAGACACACCCCTAGGGTAGTGGAGTATACTCTAGAGGGAGTGGTCAAGGTAGTAGGTGTTAGAGTGATTAGTCTAGTTCCTGTCTTTGGACAGTGAGGACGTGTGGAGTGGAGTCTAGACTTCTGTGTGAGGAGACGTTTGGAGGGAGGAAAGAGTCTAGCCTGCTTCATCCCAGTTCATATCGTGGAGTCTGGTATAGGTGTTTGGAATACACCTTAGTCTAGTCAGAGCTGTATCACCTTCACAATACACACTGAGGAAAGAAGAAGTATTAGCACGGAAAGTCTTCAGCATCCCTGTCTAGAGGACGGTATCAGGTTCAGAGACGTGCTCCTGCCTGTGATAACTGAGCATCTGTGGCTAACTTCATTGGAAGGAAAAGGAAAGAAGTGACTGCTCGACCCTTGGCTAGTTTTGAGTGCTTATGTTACCAGCGTGGACAAGGCGAAAGGCAAGTGGATTATAGGATTAGTGCTACAGGATTGCAGAAGTCCAGCACGTTGCTACGGTCACTGGGGACCGAAGAGTCACCGTTGTTTCAGGCACGGTGATAGGAAAACCAGGAATCTACCGGACCCTAGGTCGCGGCAGACAAGCCCCTTATAGTCAGTACGTAACTGGGGTCAGGGGGAGTGAAGACTTTGGAGTTCTGCAGGACCACGTAAGAATTCAGCTCCTTCATAGGAAGGCCCCTAACACTAAGCTGACTGGGCAGGTACAGCTTTGGATAAGCTGGAGAATAGAGGGAACTACGCTTCATGCTAGTTGCACTCGTCATATTGGAGATAAAGGAGGCCCCTAACTTGTCCAGCTGCCGTCTCAAGATACACTCTCCTTGGATCAGCCTCCCTGGGACCTGCCTTATCATCTTGCAAGTAAAGGTATGGAAAGACGCTGACCGTGTGAGACTGTGTTCTTTAACCGCACTCGACTTCACAACTCACATAGACTTTGAGGGACCAGTCCCACCTGTAGGGGACCCGACATCTAGCTGCATCACCATCCCCTCAGAGATCTACAGCAGCGCTGGTACTAATTACCAGAATACTACAGGTGGCGTCACGAACTGTACATAAATCAATCCCCTGTAAATATTCCCCCAACATACGCCAGACCGCCAGGGCCACGGACCGAGCCACAGCTACCTGTGACAAAATCCCCATAGACTTCTACGGGCTCGGCTCTGAGTACCCCATTGCCCTGGTAACCCACAATTGTGGTGGCGGGTCGACACAACTTTGGCGTCACGAACAGGATGCGAAACTCGCGAAATTGCGAGCCCTGTGTGCCTAAGGACTTGTTTTTGTGAAAAGGACTGTTTGCACTTTTGGCGCCAAAATCGCCATTTTTGTCGCCATATTCGCGCCCTCAGGCGCTGGAGAAGAAGGTGGGCGTACCTTCGTGGGCGTCTACCCCCCTGTGGCGCGAAGAAAATGCCTGCCCTCTCAAAGTGCTATTACAACATGCGGTCCTGCCCTACAGCAAAGGAGGTCCGCCTCCTCTTCACCTTCCCTGCGAGGAGGAGGAGACGCAAATCCCACCTCCACGGAAGAGACCGGATGTCTCCGCAGGAAGAAGAGAGAATCTTCTGGAACATGATGGAGGCAGGACGTGAGCAGCCGAGTGGGGCAGCGGAGGAAGGCAGGCCCCGTGTCCCCGCCAAGCTGCCATCAGCATCGGAGTCTTATGCGATCCTGCACCTGCAACAGGCGTTGCTAGAGATCCAGGAGGAGAACGCACGCCTAAAGAAGATGTTCCAACCTGGACTGGAGGAGATTGAGAGACGCCGATGTAACCTGCTGAAGTGGCAACTAACAAACACGGCGTCCTCTCCCCTCAATGAACCCCCACGATTCCAAGTACCGAAGAGTCTGCTGCTCAAGGCGAAGGAGCAACCGGAGGCTGCCCCCGAAAGTACCGTTCCCGATCCCACTGGTGAAGCGGTGGAGGCGGAGGAGGTTGAGGAGGTACAGCCAATCCCGGAACGCCCGCCCGGCCAAGAGGCCGCAGCAGATTATCGGTCCCCGGCAGGGACACCGGAGGGGTCCTGTCCGTCACTACCAGACGTGGACTGGGACGAAATGGCGCGCCTGGATGACGTCGCCTACACCGCCCAGTGGGAACAAGAATGGCGGAGTCGTGAGGAGAAAAAGAGACGTCTGCAGGAGGAAGAGCGGGAAACTCAGAAGAACCGCCAGCGACAATATGCCGAGCTGATTGCCGACAAGGAGACTGTCCGTCGCGACAAAGGTACCTTACGGGAACCGCGGCGGCGGGGGTGTGTGGCTGAGTTCCAGCTCCGGAAGGGCTGGGGCTTTATCCGTGAACCGGGCCTCTACCCAGCGGTCTTCGTCAGCAGGCGTGACGTAGAATCTCACCTGCCACAAGGCCATCCCGGGAGGGACTTAGCAAACGGAGATATAGTCACCTATACGCGGCATTGGGGAATGAAGGGGTGGTATGCCCTGAATGTCGCCATCGTCCGCGACCCCGTCCCAGACGCAGGTACCGTCACCATTACCGCAGCGTCCCCGTTTCCAGCTCAAGCAGCATCCGGCCGTGCCCCGGCATCGCCCCCTGCAAAGTCATCGCAACTAGCGACCCAAAGTTCATCGCAAGTTAAAGCCACCTCCACATCGCAACATGCGACCCGGTCTAAATCGCAAACCCTGACGCGGTCTATATCGTTGACTGTGATGGAGACGCAATCGGTGTCACGCGAGGAAGATGTACCCGTTGCGCCCCTAGAAGTTCGCACCAGAACTGTCGCAACCCAGACCCTGATCGCAGCACATGATTTGCTGGTCTTGGGATCTAGGGCCCATTGCGTTGTTCCAGCCCCCGGGGTGGAAAATGTACTGGAAAAGTGTGATGAAAATGAATAGATAAGTAAGAAATGTGGTGAGATCCCTATCGGATCTACCAAAAGTAAAAAGCAAAAAGTTTAAAATGTTTTGAAAAAGTTTTGCACAGGTTATATATAGTGAATATATATTTCTAATTATAGAATGCCGGCTGGGTAAATGATAGATGGTAAATGATAGATGACAAATGATAAACAGTTGCACTTTTATAATGTTATTTAATATAATATGTCTTTCTTTACAAATGGACTTTTGAGGTTAAGGACTATGCTAACCCAGAACTTTCTTGTACATAGTTGCGCTTCGGTGCCCTATCTTGGTTTTACAAAAACCATCCATAACTACCTCTGAAAAACAAAACCCGTATGGTGTGGCACTGAGTGAGGTCTGCAATTGGACGTCCTGCAGCCCACCCAGGACCTACGTTGAAGGTTTGGTGCGGGTCCTTCACAAGTATATTGTATATTTATTTACTGAATGCTATTTGATACTATTTGTATTTTTCTATAAAAGTTTGTAACGTTCAAGGTATTCTTACCTCCCGGATGGGAAGATGTTATTGTTAAAAGTTTATTGCATAAACAAAATGTCTTTTGTATTTCACAGCCCGGGAGTGCTGTCGTTTACCATGGGGGAATGTGTAGCCCTGGTGGTAGGCACACGCAGTACCCTGGAGAGTGTATGGCGAGACGGCGGCTTAATGCTCAATAATCATTCACTCGACACATACTAGACACACCCCTAGGGTAGTGGAGTATACTCTAGAGGGAGTGGTCAAGGTAGTAGGTGTTAGAGTGATTAGTCTAGTTCCTGTCTTTGGACAGTGAGGACGTGTGGAGTGGAGTCTAGACTTCTGTGTGAGGAGACGTTTGGAGGGAGGAAAGAGTCTAGCCTGCTTCATCCCAGTTCATATCGTGGAGTCTGGTATAGGTGTTTGGAATACACCTTAGTCTAGTCAGAGCTGTATCACCTTCACAATACACACTGAGGAAAGAAGAAGTATTAGCACGGAAAGTCTTCAGCATCCCTGTCTAGAGGACGGTATCAGGTTCAGAGACGTGCTCCTGCCTGTGATAACTGAGCATCTGTGGCTAACTTCATTGGAAGGAAAAGGAAAGAAGTGACTGCTCGACCCTTGGCTAGTTTTGAGTGCTTATGTTACCAGCGTGGACAAGGCGAAAGGCAAGTGGATTATAGGATTAGTGCTACAGGATTGCAGAAGTCCAGCACGTTGCTACCGGTCACTGGGGACCGAAGAGTCACCGTTGTTTCAGGCACGGTGATAGGAAAACCAGGAATCTACCGGACCCTAGGTCGCGGCAGACAAGCCCCTTATAGTCAGTACGTAACTGGGGTCAGGGGGAGTGAAGACTTTGGAGTTCTGCAGGACCACGTAAGAATTCAGCTCCTTCATAGGAAGGCCCCTAACACTAAGCTGACTGGGCAGGTACAGCTTTGGATAAGCTGGAGAATAGAGGGAACTACGCTTCATGCTAGTTGCACTCGTCATATTGGAGATAAAGGAGGCCCCTAACTTGTCCAGCTGCCGTCTCAAGATACACTCTCCTTGGATCAGCCTCCCTGGGACCTGCCTTATCATCTTGCAAGTAAAGGTATGGAAAGACGCTGACCGTGTGAGACTGTGTTCTTTAACCGCACTCGACTTCACAACTCACATAGACTTTGAGGGACCAGTCCCACCTGTAGGGGACCCGACATCTAGCTGCATCACCATCCCCTCAGAGATCTACAGCAGCGCTGGTACTAATTACCAGAATACTACAGGTGGCGTCACGAACTGTACATAAATCAATCCCCTGTAAATATTCCCCCAACATACGCCAGACCGCCAGGGCCACGGACCGAGCCACAGCTACCTGTGACAAAATCCCCATAGACTTCTACGGGCTCGGCTCTGAGTACCCCATTGCCCTGGTAACCCACAATTGTGGTGGCGGGTCGACACACAGACGTTGTCCCTGAATCCACACACCATTCTTAAAGACAAGACTTACGTCCCTTGGGGGTTGAGCCAACAAAGAATCCGCATGGTATGCTTCCTTGATGTCCTTAAGTAGGTCTTGATTATGAATCACTCCCAGGAATCTAGAGTCAGGAAGAATAGTCTTAGGAGGAGTAAGTGGACGTGTCTCTGCTGAATGAATCCTAGAGAGTGCATCAGCCTTTCCATTGCGCGATCCTGGTCTATAAGAAATGACAAAATTAAATTGGTTTAGGAAAAGATTCCAGCGAGCCTGGCGAGGAGTCAGGCACTTAGCCGACCTGATAAATTCAAGGTTACGATGGTCTGTCAGGACGACTATTTGCTGTGCAGCTCCCTGAAGAAGGTGTCTCCATTCCTTGAAGGCGGCAATAATGGCCAACAATTCTCTATTGCCCACATCGTAGTTCCTCTCAGCCGAAGACAACTGCTGGGAAAAGAAGGCACAGGGATGCAAGACATTCTTCTCACCTGTTCTCTGAGAGAGTATAGCTTCAACGGCACAGTCTGAAGCATCCACCTCTATTATGAAGGCAAGCTCGGGGTTGGGATGTACTAAGATAGGTGTGGTGGTAAATTTATCCTTTAAACAGGAAAATGCTTCCTGAGCTTGCGGGGTCCAGGAGAACCTAGACTGTTTCCGGGTAAGTTGGGTGATAGGTGACACTACCTCAGAAAAATTCTTAATGAAACGTCTATAGAAGTTGGCAAACCCGATGAAACGCTGCACCTCCTTCACATTTCTAGGAATTGGCCAATCCTTGATGGCTTTGGTCTTGCTTCCATCCATACTAATCCCTTGCGTAGATAGTACATACCCCAGAAATTGAATTTCGGTCCTATGGAATTCACATTTTTCAAGTTTGATGTAGAGATGGTTTTGTCTTAGGCGTTCTAAGACCATTCTCACATGTCCATGATGTTCCTCTGTGGAGTTAGAAAAAATTAGAATATCATCCAGATAAATCACCACAAATGTATCTAGGAGATCCCTGAAGATATCATTCACGAAGTGTTGGAAAGTGGCTGGGGCGGTACTCAGACCAAAAGGCATAACTAGATATTCAAAGTGTCCATAGCGTGACCTGAAAGCAGTCTTCCATTCATCCCCAGGTCTAATACGGACCAAGTTATAGGCCCCACGGAGATCCAGTTTAGAGAAAATTTTGGCATGCCGCACTCTCTCCAACAACTCAGGGATTAAAGGCAATGGATAACGGTTTCTAATAGTAACCTTATTGAGTTCCCTATAGTCTATGCAGGGTCTCAGAGATCCATCTTTCTTCTTCACAAAGAAGATGGGTGCACCTGCGGGAGATGAAGAGGGGCGTATGAAGCCCTTGGCTAAATTTTCGTCTATATAATCCTTCAAAGCTTTTAGCTCGGGCCCCGCTAGGGGGTAGATCTTACCAAAAGGTATCTCGGCTCCGGGCAATAATTCAATTGGACAATCATATGGACGGTGAGGAGGAAGCTGATCAGCGTTCTTCTTGTCACATAAATCCACATAGTCCTGGTATACAGCTGGTAGTTCAGGGACTGACATGGTTCCTTTAGGAACAGAGCAAGCTGAAACTCCTTGACTCATCTGTTTCTCCGGAAAGTGTAATTCCTTGGTCTCCCAGTTAATCGTAGGATTCTGCGCCTGCAGCCATGGTAGCCCTAGAATAATGGGAAAGTGGGGAGAAGAGATAAGCATAAAAGACATTTTCTCCTGATGATCTTTACCCATAAGGACCCTCAAAGGCTCTGTTTCTTGATCCACTGGTCCAGAAGTCAGTAGAGAGCCATCCACAGTCTCCATCTGTACTGGAGTAGCCTTCTTCACTGAACGTATCCCCTGTTTCAGAGCAAAGGAGATATCCATAAAATTTCCACTTGCTCCTGAGTCGATCATAGCAGAGCTAGACACCCAGACTGAGTCAACCCAGAGTTTGATGGAAAGGAAGCAATGAGAATTGTTTCTTTTACAACTCAGCTGGGACACCGCTGAGGAAACTTGAAAAATTGCAGCGTTTATACCGTCATCGTCCCCAGAACTAACAGAGTTTAAGTCCGAGAAATCAAGATCTCTTGCAGCAGATCTCTCTGGAGCCTGAGGCTCGGACATGACAGAGCTCCTCTCGCAACACTCACAGTGAATGACTGCTGCAGTAGTCTTACGAGAACGGCTGGGGCAGTTTATAATGAAGTGCCCTGACTTATCACAGTAGAAACATAGATTTTCCTTTATACGATGTTCTTTGCGTGCATCACTAACCCATCTTTGTAAAGAGTCCACCTGCATGGGTTCAGGTTCTGGTTCCCTTGTGATCCTACTCAAAGGTTCCTTAGCTGAGGAGGGAGGTAGTAAAAGGTTAGTGCGATTATTTTCGAACCATCTCTCTTGTCTGCGTTCAGTCAGACGAGCATCAATACGGATACAATAGTTAATAAAGTCACCTAACGCAGTGGGAGGGTCGGCACGAGCAAGTTCATCCTTAATCAGTGGAGACAACCCTTTCCGAAAAATAGATTTTTTAGCGGAAGTGTCCCAAGTGGTATCAAGAGCCCATCTCCTGAAATCCAGGGCATATTCGGCTACTGAACGCTTACCCTGGCGCAAAGTTAACATGGCTGCTTCAGCTGTTGCACCTCGATTGGGGTCATCAAACACCTGCCCCATGGCTGAAATAAAAGCATCAAGGTGATTCAAACAATCATCCTCAGTCTCAATCAGAGGGTTTGCCCACATCAAAGCCTTATTGGTAAGCAACATGATTATAGTAAGCACTTTGGATCGTTCAATGGGAAATTGTGAAGCATGTGCAGAGAAAAATAAATTGCATTGATTAATAAATCCCCTGAATTTCTCACGTTCACCGCCAAAACGAAAAGGAGGTAATTTGGGGATCCCAGAACTCGGGGTTATGGCAGGAGCCTGGGCTCGTTCCTCTAGAGCAGACCCGGGCAAGGGGCGGCCCGCGGGCCGCATCCGGCCCGCCGGCTGTCAGTGACCGGCCCGCGGAGGCGCTCCGGCAGTCTCAGGGCCCCGGCATCAGCTGGCACAATACTTACCTCTCCCGTGCCTCCGCTGCTGCAGCTCCGGGCTCCACCGGCGCTTCCTCTCACAGCCGGCCGCTGAATGACGTCATCATTCAACGGCCGGCTGTGTCAGAGAGCGGGGACGCTGGACAGGTAAGACGTGTCTCTGTGTGTGTCTGTGTCTATGTAGTGCGGTGCTTTGTGTGTGTGTGTGTGTGTGTGTGTGTATGTATGTGAGAGAGTGCTTGTGTGCTGTCTGTGTGTGATGATGGCAGGCATTGCTGATAATGGGGAGGCATTGATGATGGGGAGAAGATGATGATGGGCAGGCATTGCTGATAATGGGGAGGCATTGATGATGATGGGGAGAAGATGATGATAATGGGCAGGTATTGATGATAATGGGCAGGCATTGATGATGGGGAGAAGATGATGATGATGATGGGCAGGCATTGATGATGATGGGGAGAAGATGATGATAATGGGCAGGTATTGATGATAATGGGGAGAAGATGATGATAATGGGCAGGTATTGATGATAATGGGCAGGTATTGATGATAATGGGCAGGCATTGATGATGGGGAGAAGATGATGATGATGATGGGCAGGCATTGATGATGATGGGGAGAAGATGATGATAATGGGCAGGTATTGATGATAATGGGGAGAAGATGATGATAATGGGCAGGTATTGATGATAATGGGCAGGTATTGATGATAATGGGCAGGCATTGATGATGGGGAGAAGATGATGATGATGATGATGGGCAGGCATTGATGATGATGGGGAGAAGATGATGATAATGGGCAGGTATTGATGATAATGGGGAGAAGATGATGATAATGGGCAGGCATTGATGATGGGGAGAAGATGATGATGATGATGGGCAGGCATTGATGATGATGGGGAGAAGATAATGATAATGGGCAGGTATTGATGATAATGGGCAGGCATTGATGATGGGGAGAAGATGATGATGGGCAGGCATTGCTGATAATGGGGAGGCATTGATGATGATGGGGAGAAGATGATGATAATGGGCAGGTATTGATGATAATGGGCAGGCATTGATGATGGGGAGAAGATGATGATGGGCAGGCATTGCTGATAATGGGGAGGCATTGATGATGATGGGGAGAAGATGATGATAATGGGCAGGCATTGATGATAATGGGCAGGCATTGATGATGGGGAGAAGATGATGATGGGCAGGCATTGCTGATAATGGGGAGGCATTGATGATGATGGGGAGAAGATGATGATAATGGGCAGGTATGTATATATACAGTATATAGTATATATATATATATATATATATATATATGTGTATATATGTATATATACAGTATTGGGTAGATCGGAGTTAATTATATTAGTCCGGCCCTCTAAAACCATCCCAATTTCTCATGCGGCCCCCTGGCAAAATTAATTGCCCACCCCTGCTCTAGAGCCTCAATCCTGGCTCGAAATTCCTGGGTAGTCTGTCCAAACACTTGCAAATTATGATTAGTGAGGTCCTGTAGGCTTGCAAAACGGGTTTTTAAAGTCTGTACATCTGAAAGGATTGTATCAGTCACTGTAATGTATGTAGTACAGTTCATATAGCGTCTTGTGCTTGGGTGCGATGAAAACACAGGAGTCACAGGTTTGATATAGAAAAGTCCTGTATTACTTCATACAAGTTGGCAGAAATAGTCATACAGTTTGCAGACACAGAAACAGGAGACACAGCAAGCCAGAGTAATCCAAGCTCAGCAATCACTCTCCAATACAGATTCAGGATCTTCTTCTCTGTTACCGTAAGTCCATGCAAACGTGGGTCTTTCAAAGAGCAGGGTTCAGAGTCCACAAGTGCTTCAGAGTTCCTCAGTAGGAATAGCTGGAGTACAAGGTCCAAGGCTTACAGGAGTCAAGTCACAGGTTCACTGCAGGCTAGATTCTGAAGCACTGATTGCTCAGCTGTGGCTGCTTAAGAAGCAAAGGAGAGAATCAGGGCGGGAACATGCAAGCTGGAAACTCCATTTTGACTGAGGGCAAGATAGCTGCAGCAAGACAGAAAGTAAAATGGCTGACGAACAAACTGAGTTTCAGGAATATATACATAGAACCTTACATTACTCCCCCTTAAGGACAACCTCCGGATGACCTCAGACCAGGCTTGTGTGGGTACCTCTGATGAAACTGACGGAGCAAGCGAGGAGCATTAACGTTATTGACCCGGTTCCCATGAGTTGTCCTCCACTGGGTAGCCCTGCCATTTAATCAGATATTGTAACTGATTTCTATACAACCTGGAATCTAAAATCCTTTCCACCACAAATTCTTCCTGACCATCGACTAGCACTGGGTCAGGGCAAGGAGAGGAACGTCCAGGAAACGTATTGGGTGTCGCAGCCTTTAGTAGGGATACATGAAAGACAGGATGGATTCTCATAGTTCTGGGCAGTTGAAGACGACAAGCAACGGCACTTATAATTTTACTGATTTTATAGGGTCCAATGTACTTATGTCCCAACTTAGACGATGGAATCCTTAACTTAAGATTTCTGGTTGACAGCCAGACCAAGTCTCCTACCTTGAAAGCTGGTGCAGGTTTACGAAATTTATCTGCTGCTTTCTTGTACCTTTCTTGAGCCGATTCCAGATTTTCCTTTAGAAGATCCATATTCTTCTGTAAAGACGTGATTCTTTCAGCCACTGCTGGTAAAGGCGTTTCTATGGGAAATCGTGGTAGAATGTTAGGATGATAACCTAGATTAGAGTAAAAAGGAGACTGTTTAGTGGAGGCACTCTGAGAGTTGTTATACGAGAACTCAGCTAATGGAAGTAGATCCACCCAATCATCCTGTAGGTGGCAGATAAAGCAGCGGAGATACTGCTCCAGGGTTTGATTGGTTCGTTCGGTCTGTCCATTAGTCTGGGGATGAAAAGCAGAAGAAAGGTTTACTTTAATGTCCAATGCTGCACAGAAATTTTGCCAAAACCTAGAAGTGAATTGCACCCCTCGATCCGAAATAACCTCATCCGGTACTCCATGTAAGCGAAACACATCTTTAATCATCAAATCTGATGTCTGTTTTGCAGTGGGTAAGCCGACACAAGGGATAAAATGAGCTGCCTTTGTTAGACGGTCAACCACCACTAGAATGGTGTTCTTCCCCTGAGAGGTTGGTAACTCCACAATGAAGTCCATAGAAATGGATCCCCACGGGCGGGACGGGGTGGGAAGAGGCTGTAACAGACCAGTTGGTGAGGAGCGAGGTGTTTTGCATCTTGCACAGACCTCACATGAAGTGACATAATTCAAAACATCCTTCCTGCAAGTGGGCCACCAAAAGAAACGAGAAAGAAATTCCTGTGTCTTTAGAATTCCTCTATGCCCAGCTATCTTGGAATCGTGAATGAGTTGCAATACTCTTAATCTGACTGTTTCAGGAATATACAGACGTTGTCCCTGAATCCACGCACCATTCTTAAAGACAAGACTTACGTCCCTTGGGGGTTGTGCCAAAAAGGAATCCGCATGGTATGCTTCCTTGATGTCCTTAAGTAGGTCTTGATTATGAATTACTCCTAGGAATCTAGAGTCAGGAAGAATAGTCTTAGGAGGAGTAATTGGACGTGTCTCTGCTGAGCAAATCCTAGAGAGTGCATCAGCCTTTCCATTGCGCGATCCTGGTCTATAAGAGATGATAAAATTAAATTGGTTTAAGAAAAGATTCCAGCGAGCCTGGCGAGGAGTCAGGCACTTAGCCGACCTGATAAACTCAAGGTTACGATGGTCTGTCAGGACGACTATTTGCTGTGCAGCTCCCTGAAGAAGGTGTCTCCATTCTTTGAAGGCGGCAATAATGGCCAACAACTCTCTATTGCCCACATCGTAGTTCCTCTCAGCCAAAGACAACTGCTGGGAAAAGAAGGCACAGGGATGCAAGACATTCTTCTCACCTGTTCTCTGAGAGAGTATAGCTCCAACGGCACAGTCTGAAGCATCCACCTCTATTATGAAGGCAAGCTCGGGGTTGGGATGTACTAGGATAGGTGTGGTGGTAAATTTATCCTTTAGACGGGAAAATGCTTCCTGGGCTTGGGGAGTCCAGGAAAACCTAGACTCTTTCCGGGTAAGTTGAGTGATAGGTGACACTACCTCAGAGAAATTTCTAATGAAACGTCTATAGAAGTTGGCAAACCCGATGAAGCGCTGTACCTCCTTCACATTTCTAGGACTTGGCCAATCCTTGATGGCTTGGGTTTTGCTTCCATCCATACTAATTCCTTGTGTAGACAGTACATACCCCAGAAATTGAATTTCGGTCCTATGGAATTCACACTTTTCAAGTTTGATGTAAAGATGATTTTGTCTTAGACGTTCCAAGACCATTCTCACATGTCCATGATGTTCCTCTGTGGAGTTAGAAAAAATTAGAATATCATCCAAATAAATTACCACGAATGTATCTAGGAGATCCCTGAAGATGTCATTCACCAAGTGTTGGAAAGTGGCTGGGGCGGTACTCAGACCAAAAGGCATAACTAGATATTCAAAGTGTCCATAGCGTGACCTGAATGCAGTCTTCCATTCATCCCCAGGTCTAATACGGACTAAGTTATAGGCCCCACGAAGATCTAGTTTAGAAAAAATTTTGGCATGTCGCACTCTCTCCAATAACTCAGGGATAAAGGCAATGGATAACGGTTTCTAATAGTAACCTTATTGAGTTCCCTATAGTCTACGCATGGTCTCAGAGATCCATCTTTCTTCTTTACAAAGAAGATGGGTGCACCTGCAGGAGATGAAGAGGGGCGTATGAAGCCCTTGGCTAGATTTTCATCTATGTAATCCTTTAAAGCCTTTAGCTCGGGCCCCGCCAGGGGGTAGATCTTACCAAAAGGTATCTCTGCTCCAGGCAATAATTCAATTGGACAATCATATGGACGGTGAGGAGGAAGCTGGTCAGCGTTCTTCTTGTCACATAAATCCACATAGTCCTGATATACAGCTGGTAGTTCAGGGACTGACATGATTCCTTTAGGAACAGAGCAAGTTGAAACTTTTGGACTCATCTGTTTCTCTGGAAAGTGTAATTCCTTGGTCTCCCAGTTAATGGTAGGATTCTGAGCCTGCAGCCATGGTAGCCCTAGAATAATGGGAAAGTGGGGAGAAGAGATAAGCATAAAGGACAGTTTCTCTTGATGATCTTTACCCATAAGAACCCTCAAAGGCTCTGTTTCCTGATCCACTGGTCCAGAGGTCAGCAGGGAGCCATCCACAGTTTCCATCTGTACTGGAGTAGCCTTCTTCACTGAACGTATTCCCTGTTTCAGAGCAAAGGAGACATCCATAAAATTTCCACTTGCCCCTGAGTCGATCATAGCAGAGCTAGACACCCAAGCTGAGTCAACCCAGAGTTTGATGGAAAGAAAGCAATGAGAATTGTTTTTCTTACAACTCAGCTGGGACACCGCTGAGGAAACTTGAAAAATGGCAGCGTTTACACAGTCAACGTCCTCAGAGGTAACGGAGTTTAAGTCCGAGAAATCAAGATCTGTTGCTGCAGATCTCTCTGGAGCCTGAGGCTCGGACCTGACAGATCCCCTCTCGCAACACTCACAATGAATGAGTGCTGCAGTAGTCTTACGAGAACGGCTGGGGCAGTTTATAATGAAGTGCCCTGACTTACCACAATAGAAACATAGATTCTCCTTAAAACGATGTTCCTTGCGTGCATCACTAACCCGTCGTTGTAAAGAGTCTACCTGCATGGGTTCAGGTTCAGGTTCCCGTGTAATCCTACTCAAAGGTTCCTTAGCTGGAGAGGAAGGTAGGAAAAGGTTAGTACGATTGCTTTCGAACCATCTCTCTTGCCTGCGTTCAGTCAGACGAGTATCAATACGGATGCAGTAGTTAATAAAGTCACCTAACGCAGTGGGAGGGTCGGCACGACAAGTTCATCCTTAATCAGTGGAGATAACCCCTTTCGAAAAATAGATTTTTTGGCGGAACTGTCCCAGGTGGTATCAAGGGCCCATCTCCTGAAATCCAAGGCATATTCAGCTACCGAGTGCTTACCTTGGCGCAAAGCTAACATGGCTGCTTCAGCTGTTGCACCTCGATTGGGGTCATCAAACACCTGCCCCATGGCTGAAATAAAATCATCAAGGTGATTCAAACAATCATCCTCAGTCTCAATCAGAGGGTTTGCCCACATTAAAGCCTTGTTGGTAAGCAACATAATTATAGTAAGCACTTTAGATCGTTCAGTGGGAAATTGTGAAGCATGTGCAGAAAAAAAAGATTGCATTGATTAATAAATCCCCTGAATTTCTCACGTTCACCGCCAAAACGAAAAGGGGGCAACTTGGGAATCCCAGCACTCGGGGCTACGGCAGGAGCCTGGACTCGCCCTCTAGAACCTCAATCCTGGCTCGCAAATCCTGGGTAGTCTGTCCAACCACTTGCAAATTGTGATTATTGAGGTCCTGTAGATTTGTAAAACGGGTCTTTATATTCTGCAAATCTGCAAGGATATTATCAGTCACTCCGCAAAGTTCCTTTATGCGGGCCTCCATTTTCCAGATCTTTTAAGACAGGATTACTGGAAGAAGAGGAGAGAAAAAAAACAATAGTGTTCACCTGTGGCAACACTGCAGAGAGAAAAAAAAATTAAGGGAACTGCTCACCTGGAATGGTTGTGAGAAGTCACAACCACTATCATCACAGAAAGTTTCAACCAGACATCTGATATCCAGAGTTACAGCAGACAAAAAAGAGAAAAGAAAGGAAAAAAAAAAAAACAATAGTGTTTACCTGTGGTAACACTGCAAAAAGAAAAAACTTAAGGGAATTGCTCACCTGGAATGGTTGTGAGAAGTCACAACCACTGTCATCACAGAAAGTACAACCGGACGTCTGATATCCACAGTACAGCAGACACAGCCTTCCAGACCCAGCAGACACTAACGTTTTGGCTTCAGAATCTTGTAATGTATGTAGTACAGTTCATATAGCGTCTTGTGCTTGGGTGCGATGAAAACACAGGAGTCACAGGTTTGATATAGAAAAGTCCTGTATTACTTCATACAAGTTGGCAGAAATAGTCACACAGTTTGCAGACACAGAAACAGGAGACACAGCAGGCCAGAGTAATCCAAGCTCAGCAATCACTCTCCAATACAGATTCAGGATCTTCTTCTCTGTTACCGTAAGTCCATGCAAACGTGGGTCTTTCAAAGAGCAGGGTTCAGAGTCCACAAGTGCTTCAGAGTTCCTCAGTAGGAATAGCTGGAGTACAAGGTCCAAGGCTTACAGGAGTCAAGTCACAGGTTCACTGCAGGCTAGATTCTGAAGCACTGATTGCTCAGCTGTGGCTGCTTAAGAAGCAAAGGAGAGAATCAGAGCGGGAACATGCAAGCTGGAAACTCCATTTTGACTGAGGGCAAGATAGCTGCAGCAAGACAGAAAGTAAAATGGCTGACGAACAAACTGAGTTTCAGGAATATATACATAGAACCTTACAGTCACTCCGCAAAGTTCCTTTATGCGGGCCTCCATCTTCCAGATCTTTTAAGGCAGAAGTGCTGGAAGGAGAAGAGGAAAAAAAAAAAAAAAAAAAAACAATAGTGTTTACCTGTGGTAACACTCCAGAGTAAAATTTTAAGGGAATGCGCTCACCTGGAATGGTTGTGAGAAGTCACAACCACTGTCATCACATAAGGTATTAAACGGACATCTGATATCCACAGTCACAGCAGACACGGCTTTCCCGGACCCAGCAGACACTAAACATTGGCTCCAGAATCTTGTCATGTATAGTGTACAGTTCCTATAGCGTCTTGTGCTTGGGTGCGAGGAAAACACAGGAGACATAGGTTGAAATGAAATGACTTGTATTACTTCATACAAGCATGCTGAAAAGTTCACACAGTTTGCAGGAACAGCGACAGGAGACACAGCAGGCCAGAGTAACTTCAAGCACTACAATAAATCTCCAAAGCAGGTTCAGGATCTCTTCTCTGTACCGTAATTCCTCTGCCAACATGGATTCACCAAACAGCAGGTTTCCAGAGTCCAAAAGTGTTCCAAGGTTCCTCAGTAGGGAATAGCTGGAGTACAAGTCCAAGGTTAGCAGGAGTCAGGTCACAGACTGACTGAGGCTTGATTCAGAAGCACTGATTGTTCAGCTGAGGCTGCTTAAGAAGCAAGAGGGAAGAATCAGGGCGGGAACATGAAAACTGGAAACTCCATATTAACTGAGGGCAAGAGCTGCAGAAAGACAGAAAGCAAAATGGCCGACGGAACACTGAGTTTCAAGGAACATGTCAACAGAGACAAAGAACCTTACACCCGTACAGTCTATATCTACAGTAATATATACCTGACAGGAGCCCATACAGTCTATATCTACAATAATATATACCTGACAGGAGCCCATACAGTCTATATCTACAGTAATATATACCTGACAGGAGCCTGTACAGTCTATATCTACAGTAATATATACCTGACAGGAGCCCGTACAGTCTATATCTACAGTAATATATACCTGACAGGAGACCGTACAGTCTGTATCTACAGTAATATATACCTGACAGGAGCCCGTACAGTCTATATCTACAGTAATATATACCTGACAGGAGCCCATACAGTCTTTACAGTAATATATACCTGACAGGAGCCCATACAGTCTATATCTACAATAATATATACCTGACAGGAGCCCGTACAGTCTATATCTACAATAATATATACCTGACAGGAGCCCATACAGTCTATATCTACAGTAATATATACCTGACAGGAGCCCGTACAGTCTATATCTACAGTAATATATACCTGACAGGAGCCCGTACAGTCTATATCTACAGTAATATATACCTGACAGGAGACCGTACAGTCTGTATCTACAGTAATATATACCTGACAGGAGCCCATACAGTCCATATCTACAGTAATATATACCTGACAGGAGCCCATACAGTCTATATCTACAGTAATATATACCTGACAGGAGCCCGTACAGTCTGTATCTACAGTAATATATACCTGACAGGAGCCCATACAGTCCATATCTACAGTAATATATACCTGACAGGAGCCCATACAGTCTATATCTACAGTAATATATACCTGACAGGAGCCCATACAGTCTATATCTACAGTAATATATACCTGACAGGAGCCCGTACAGTCTGTATCTATAATAATATATACCTGACAGGAGCCCATACAGTCTATATCTACAGTAATATATACCTGACAGGAGCCCATACAGTCTGTATCTACAGTAATATATACCTGACAGGAGCCCGTACAGTCTATATCTACAGTAATATATACCTGACAGGAGCCCATACAGTCCATATCTACAGTAATATATACCTGACAGGAGCCCATACAGTCTATATCTACAGTAATATATACCTGACAGGAGCCCGTACAGTCTGTATCTACAGTAATATATACCTGACAGGAGCCCGTACAGTCTGTATCTACAGTAATATATACCTGACAGGAGCCCATACAGTCTGTATCTACAGTAATATATACCTGACAGGAGCCCATACAGTCTATATCTACAGTAATATATACCTGACAGGAGCCCATACAGTCTGTATCTACAGTAATATATACCTGACAGGAGCCCGTACAGTCTGCATCTACAGTAATATATACCTGACAGGAGCCCGTACAGTCTGTATCTACAGTAATATATACCTGACAGGAGCCCGTACAGTGTATATCTACAATAATATATACCTGACAGGAGCCCGTACAGTCTGTATCTACAGTAATATATACCTGACAGGAGCCCATACAGTCTATATCTACAGTAATATATACATGACAGGAGCCCATACAGTCTGTATCTACAGTAATATATACCTGACAGGAGCCCGTACAGTCTGCATCTACAGTAATATATACCTGACAGGAGCCCGTACAGTCTGTATCTACAGTAATATATACCTGACAGGAGCCCGTACAGTGTATATCTACAATAATATATACCTGACAGGAGCCCGTACAGTCTATATCTACAGTAATATATACCTGACAGGAGCCGTACAGTCTATATCTACAGTAATATATACCTGACAGGAGCCCATACACTCTATATCTACAATAATATATATCTGACAGGAGCCTGTACAGTCTATATCTACAGTAATATATACCTGACAGGAGCCCGTACAGTCTATATCTACAGTAATATATACCTGACAGGAGCCCGTACAGTCTATACTATAATATATACCTGACAGGAGCCCGTACAGTCTATATCTACAGTAATATATACCTGACAGGAGCCCGTACAGTCTATACCTACAATAATATATACCTGACAGGAGCCCGTACAGTCTATATCTACAGTAATATATACCTGACAGGAGCCCGTACAGTCTGTACCTACAATAATATATACCTGACAGGAGCCCAGACAGTCTATATCTACAATAATATATACCTGACAGGAGCCTGTACAGTCTATATCTACAGTAATATATACCTGACAGGAGCCCGTACAGTCTATATCTACAGTAATATATACCTGACAGGAGCCCGTACAGTCTATATCTACAGTAATATATACCTGACAGGAGCCCATACAGTCTATATCTACAGTAATATATACCTGACAGGAGCCCGTACAGTCTATATCTACAGTAATATATACCTGACAGGAGCCCGTACAGTCTATACTATAATATATACCTGACAGGAGCCCGTACAGTCTATATCTACAGTAATATATACCTGACAGGAGCCCGTACAGTCTATATCTACAGTAATATATACCTGACAGGAGCCCGTACAGTCTGTATCTACAATAATATATACCTGACAGCAGCCCGTACAGTCTGTATCTACAATAATATATACCTGACAGGAGCCCGTACAGTCTATATCTACAGTAATATATACCTGACAGGAGCCCATACAGTCTATATCTACAGTAATATATACCTGACAGGAGCCCGTACAGTCTGTATCTACAGTAATATATACCTGACAGGAGCCCATACAGTCCATATCTACAGTAATATATACCTGACAGGAGCCCATACAGTCTATATCTACAGTAATATATACCTGACAGGAGCCCATACAGTCTATATCTACAGTAATATATACCTGACAGGAGCCCG
This sequence comes from Oophaga sylvatica, assembly GCA_033576555.1. Lineage (NCBI taxonomy): Eukaryota > Metazoa > Chordata > Amphibia > Anura > Dendrobatidae > Oophaga > Oophaga sylvatica. The sequence continues at coordinate 36 of JARQOD010006727.1, read as the reverse complement.
TACAGTCTGTATCTACAGTAATATATACTGACAGGA